>JBAMCP010000435.1:0-53664 GCA_037075105.1 Lissocephala sabroskyi | reverse complement strand
CCCCCCATGTCAAAATCCTGGATCCGCCCCTGGGTTTGAGGCATTTAACAATTAACAGAATCCAAGCAACAGACTTGCGGTTATGTGAATGTTATGCACATTAACATGGCACCCAAAGAATTGCAACTAACAGCCCTGCGATTCTGCTAATTACATAGCAAACTTTAATAGAATTAATATTAACACTTGTTGTCTTGCTGTCACTTAACATTAATAGATGAGCACTTTTCATGGCACTGTACAGAATGAGAGATAACAGACATGCGACTGCTTTATTAACAGCATTGCACATTTACAAAGACTTTACAGAGCCTTACTAACAGTCTTGCGATTGCTTTGAATTAACAGTCTTACTTTACATAGAATCTAAGTTAGCAGACACGCAATCACATTTGTGGTAACAGAAGAACAGAATGCTAATTACAGACAAGCGATTAACAGTTTTGCACATTTCCATAATTAACATAGAATCTAAGTTAACAGACACGCAATTACATTTATGGTAACATTTTTGCACATTTCTTCGGAACTAACAGAATTCTAACTAACAGATTTGAGAAATGAATTCAATTAACACTTTTTCTGATTTCTATGGAGCTTACAGAATCTAAGCTAGCAGACAGGCGATAAGATTTATGCCAACAGACTTGAAGGAACTTACAGAATCTAAGCTTATAGACTTGTGGTTATATTTCCATTTGCAGTTTGGCACGGAGATAATCGAGGGGCCTTCGGATTTTGTTGGGTTCTAGTGCTTCGTAGAACTGGAGAGGAACTGTCTGAGAATAGGCTCCCTGCCGGTCACTAGAACCTAAGGCAGTTGGTCTCTTAGGCTCTTCATTAGGAATCGAGAACTTTCTCTTCCGATCTGAGAAGAATTTGCCAACTCAGCTAGGATCCAAATTAAACAAAATTTGATTTCAAGTGGAACTATGCAAGATTCATCATCAAGGAGCCTAAAAGTCCCACCCCCTCTCCCCGCTCAATAAACATTATTTCCACCATACGCATATGAACTTCTGCCCTCGGTAAGTTGGAAAATAAATGCCACCACTTTTTAGGCCCTCCAAATAAAACACTGTTTAAAATTGTAACCCCAGCTTAGTATTGGATATAAAATTCAATAAATCATTTTCAATATTCAGGTCGCTTTGTTGTTGCATAAAGTCAATTAAAAGCGCTAAACAAAAATAAATCAACACGAGAACTGAAACATAATCCAGTGATAAGCTGCTGGGCGTATGTGAAATTTATCAGCCTCCGCTCCGCAATTAAAATAAATCAATAAAAGATTCGCAAATAGTTTAATCCATCGCATAAAATCGGAATTACGGGGAAATTTAATTAGAATCCACCAGACCCGCGCCCGGCGCGCTTCAGTGGGCGACTGCGTCATTGCCTTGGTAACAATTCCGAAATATTGCCAAACATTTCGACTTCGACAAAATGTTGCCAGGACTGTGAGGCGCCTGCGTGCTGGAAATGTTGCCAGACGGGCCGCCCACTCAGCCACCCACCGAGGCGCCGGCCGCCAATCGCGCTGCTTTTGTAACTGTTTTGGGTGGTTTTCTTTTTCGGGGGCTCGCTTGTTTATGTTTTCCGTTTGGCCGACTGGCGCCTCAGACAGGTGGTTGCGGTGCCTTTCGCATCCTCGCATCGACAGACCGCCGTCCTTGTTGCCGCCACAAGTTGTTGGGTGGCTGGGTGGCGGGGGGCTGGGAAAATTTATTCATGGCAATTGCTCAATGTCGCCGTGGCCCAACGCCCTCATCATCATCATGGCCGTTGTTGTCGTCGTCGCCCAAGTCGCCGTCCAGCTGACAGACGCCGCCATTGCAGCCCAGGGACCTCAGCCTGACGGCCGTCGGGGCTGCCCAGGCGTCGCCATGCATTTGTCATTCCCGGCTGACAGTTATGCATGTGTGTGTGGGTGTGTGTGGGTGTGTGCTGCTTTTTTATTTCGTAACTGTTGTTGTGATTGTTGTTCGCACCGGCGAATTCCCCTCCATTACCCAACGCAGTTTTAATTGCTGTTCCATTCCGTTTAACCTGAATGGTTTGCATCCGAGGGCCCCAAGGGCTATGCCGTTTCCATTATTGTCTGGTGCATTTCAGTTGTCCGTCCGCACGCCAAATCATATGAGTTATGTACTTTCGATATTCATAACCACCCTCCCCCCGCCCCCATCGCTTTCCGTTCAAGTCCATTAAATGATGTCCGAAAAAATTTGATTAATAGGGCAACAAAATCGATTCACACTGATTAAAGTCGAAAGAATCTGTGCAATTCCGAAGGGAGCATTGAACCCATTAAATTGAAGCTCCCAAAGACTCCAGAGAAAGTAGATTAAATCTTCCGTAGCCGCAGTCCTAAGAGACCTCGGGGTATCGGATCATAAGATCCGTCTGCTTGGAGCTAATTAAATTGGAATTAATACTGATTAAATTTGGGGGAATCTACAATATAAAATCCTGAAGAGCATATTAAAGTCATCAAATTGAAGCTTTCATAAATTCGAGATTAATTGTCTTCCGACTTTCGCGGGGTTTCCCCATTTTATTCTAGAGGATTCGGCTGGCGGATTTTACAAATTCGGTTCATAAGATCTGCTTGTTTGGAGCCATCTTATTTACAAGTATTAGGCTCTTAAATATTTCCCTTCCGATTTTTGGCTCTCTTTCCAGTGTTTTATAAGAAGTATTACAGATTTTGGATTTAGTAAAAATTTGCACCGTTTCTTTTTGGATAATCTCAAGAATTTAAGTTCTATAAAAGTGTTTAAAATTTCAAGCCTTCGGCTTTCAGTTTAGAAATACGTACAGTAATCATATCCTTCTCTCCGATTATGTTTGGGGTCCTGTCCATGTACTCTTTATTGATATATCCACCACATATTTCCACCTCTGTCCTTAACCAAGAGTTCCTCGGCTTTCTTTAGAGATCCATATAGAAATCTTAACCAACGATTATGTTCCTGTTTTTGTGCTTCTTATTTGAGTTCTATAACCGTTCTTCAGAAATCTCTATAGAAATCTTTACCTATTCTACGATTATGTTTGGGGTTTTGTTCCCTTTTGTTTCCTTTAGAGCCGGGCGGAAATCTTAGCCCATTCTTCGATTATGTTTGAGGTCCTGTCCATGTACGATTTATTGGTATGTCCACCACTTATTCCCATCTCTCTTTTTATGCAAGAGTTCCTCCGGTTTCTTATGAGATCCATATAGAAATCTTAACCAACGATTATGTTCCTGTTTTTGTGTTCCTACTTTGAGTTCTATAAACGTTGGGATTTCAAAGCATCGGTTTCCTTTTCAGATCCGTACGGAAATCTTAGCCTATTCTAAGATTATGTTTGGGGTCCTGAACATCTACTCTTTATTAATATATGCACCACTTATTCCCATCTCTGTTCCTACGCAAAAGTTCCTCCGGTTTTTTTAAAGATTTATAAAGAAATCTTAACAAACCATTAAGTTCCTTTGCGGTGTTTCTTATCTGAGTTCTATTAACGTTGGGATTTCAAAGCATCGGCTTCATTTAGAAATACGTACAGTAATCATATCCTCCTCTCCGATTATGTTTGGGATGCTGTCCATATACTCTTTATTGGTATGTCCACCATTTATTCCAATTTCTGTTCTTAAGCAAGAGTTCCTCCGGTTTCTTAAGAGATCCATATAGAAATCTTAAAAAACCATTAAGTTCCTTTCCGGTGTTTCTTGGTTTAGTTCTATGAACGTTGGAATTTAAAAACGTCAGCTTCCTGCAGAAATCTATATGGAAATCTTAACTTAACGAATATATTTGGGGTCCTGTTCCTGAATTTTTACTTTGAGCTCTATTAGAATTTCAAATAGACTCGAGTCACCCAAGAATCCCTTACAAATCCATACAGATTTCTTAACCACCGATTAAGTTGGTGGTCCTTTTCCTGTTCCTGCATTTCAGTGCAGTTCGCAACAGTTTTAAAGTCTGCGTTCGTAATTCAACCACCTCGTTTTCAATGGAGCCCAGCTGGAGGCAGAGGACTTCCTCAGTCACGGTTAGTTAGCCAACCAGCCGACTTCCTGTCAGTTGAGTCATAGCCCGAGAGTCCCAGCACCCGAAGTTCTATCCTCCACATCATCAGAAGCTGTCTATTGCCCTGTTGCCCTGCTGCCGACTGTCCATCTGCACGGCGGCGTTCCCTCGACTGGCTTGCTTCATTGTCGCCCGTCAGAAACAAAGCCGAGTCCTTAACAAAGGTAACGATGCTTCCTACCATCCCCAGCCAACGAACCGCCACCGACTGACGCCACCGGGTGCTCTGCCCGTCGAGAGCCCTGCCCTGCCCTGCCCTGAGCTATGGGAGATGTGCACTTATGGATACAAAGCGGATGCGGATACTCATTTAAGGATATTCACCATATTTTTCAAGTCGCAGTCGCCGTTGCCGTTGCCGCCGCTGCTGTCGCTCTGATGACGCCGACGTCAGCCAATGACACTTTCTGACAATTGCACTTGGCAGCTGGTGGGGGGTGATGAGGCTACTCCATAAACGTGGGGCAGAAACAAAATAAAAAAGCAACAACAACAACAAAACCAACAAGAAGACAAAAGAGAAAAGCCAGGCAGTAAAACAGAAACAAGTGAGAATCGTTTAGAGGAAACTGCTGCCGCAGAACTTTATCCCCGGCAAGGGCACATCCGCCGCGACACAAATCGCACAACGGCACCACAAAAAATAAAATCATATCACAAAGTAACAGACGAGTCCGGTCGACTATCATATACCCTAATATTGGTATTCTAGGACACTTAGAATTTCATAAAAGCCAACGATCTTCCACGATCCAAAGCTTCACATAATTACAAGCAACCAGTTCTGAGGGGTTTTTATATAAAGAGCTCCCAGTTCTTTAAAGATTTTTGTATATTTCTTAATTCAGTCCTAAGTTGGAACAAATAAGTAAAAGAAATTCAAGTTATTC
Source organism: Lissocephala sabroskyi (assembly GCA_037075105.1). NCBI lineage: Eukaryota > Metazoa > Arthropoda > Insecta > Diptera > Drosophilidae > Lissocephala > Lissocephala sabroskyi. The sequence goes on along the minus strand of JBAMCP010000435.1, from coordinate 48,692 downwards.
TCATTTAGTTGCTTTATTTTTCTAAGCTTTCGCAACAAAGCAAAGAGATCTCCTCAGTGTACTGATCTTTCTATTTTTCCTCTTATTTCATAAGACTTGCCTTTCGTTTTCACCGCTTCCTTGTGGCTCAGTTCCATAGCCGGATCACCATAATAAAAACTTTAAAACATCAAAAAGGTTAAATAAACACAAATATGACTTACACTTTTCGATCTCGAACAACTGCCGAGGGCCCCGATCAGCTTTACTTATATACACTTCAGGGGCTCAGCGGTCCAAGCTTCAAAGCTGTTGGCTTAGAAGAGTGAAGAGCTTTTGGATGATAAAGCTTTTCTTGGAGAGAAGTTTGAGGACAAGGCAGATGGGTAGGTGGACATAGGAGTAGACAAAAAGACAGACAGATAGACACTTAGAGAATCAAGGAGTCGGACAACTGGACGGAGTTAGTGAAGAACAAATGAAGAGATCGGGCGGACAGAAAGCAGATTGTGGAAGCGAACAGACAGACGAACAGGCAGGTAGACAGATGGGCAATGAAGCAAGCGAAGAGACAGTCTAGCAGACAAAAGCTGTGGGGAGAATTAAGACTTTCAAATAAAAGTGAATCTACGCCAAGGAGTCGGACAACTGGACGGAGTTAGTGAAAAACAGACAAAGTGATCAGGCAGACAGACGGGCAGTTAAGTAAACGGAGAAACAAGAGACAACAGATAAAATCTGTCTAGAAAAGAATTATAACTTTCACATAAAAGTAAGCCAAAAAAAATCCACGCTAAGAAGTCAAACAACTGGACGGAGTTAGTGGAGAACAGATGAAGTGATCAAGTGGACAAAAGGCCAATTGTGGAAGCGAGCAAACAGAAGAACAGACAGTTGAACAGACGGGAACTAAAGAAAGCGAAGAGACGGGGAAGCAGACAAAATCTGTCAAAAGAAGAATTAAAACTTTCACATGAAAGAAAACCAAATAAATCCACGCTAAGGACTCAAACAACTGGGCGGAGCTAGTGGAGAACAGATGAAGTGATCAATTGTAGAAGCGAGCAGACAGAAGAACAGACAGTTGAACAGACGGGAACTAAAGAAAGCGAAGAGACGGGGAAGCAGACAAAATCTGTCCAGAGAAGAACTAAATCATTCGCATAAAAGTAAACCAAATAAATTCACGTCAAGTTTATCAGTTCGCGTTTGTCTTAATAAATTTTCTTTAGATGACCTTTAACCTTTGGCTGCCTTGAAGTCTTTTTATTTAAATCAAAATAAGTAAATACAAATATGGGAACTTGTGAAAAGGGAAAGTTCCGGATGAATCATCAGACGAACGAATGTTCAGTTCTCGTTTCGTTAGATTTTTAACAAGGATGGCTTTGAGTTTTTAGAAAATACCTTTTGGCTATGAGATCTGGACAGAAGTGCCATAAATTATTGTAGTTTCGACAGAAAACGTTCTCTCTCTCTCTCAATTTTTAAAAGTATTTTTTTTTTTTCGAATATTTTGGACTTTACTGAAATATTTTTTGATTCTAAATTATTTGTGAAATGTATCCGTCCAGGCAAAGGCAACTTCTCTCGACTATCGTAGGTGAGGGAGACCAAATACAACAACAACAGCAGCCACAACAACAACAAAACATGGAGCAACTGATCTGGGAAGGACAACCCCGCATGATGGGACCACAGCAACAGGAACCACGCCGCGCCGTCGGTCATCCTTTCGGGCCACGCCCACAGCTACCACGCCAGCGCCGTCACCGCGCCCACAACATCAACCGCCCGATACAGCCCATGCAATTCGATGAGATCGAGAACTTTATCCGCAATTTACACAACCAGGTGCACAATCGCAATATTCAGTTCGACATTGGTGGTGGCGATAATATCCTGATTTGGAATGCTTATGTGCCGCCTACTGAGGCCGCTCGCAATGGAAGTGGTGATGCATTGGAGCCAACCGTTGTTGAAATGTTGTCCGGACCTAATCCTGATCCGAATTCGTTTGTGGTTTATCGCGTTGAGGGATACAATCCCATTGGTGGTGGAGACCAATAAGCCAACTGATATGCTAGCCTAACTGGTGAGTATCCTTAGCCTTTGCTTAGCCTTTGGCCAGCCTTTAATTTGGGTTCTTTGGTTGCAGATAATCCGCAAAGCCCTGAACGCAAAAAGTAAATGACTTCCGCAAATAAAGCAGTCCCGATATGACTAAATCCGCATAACCACAAACCTATTTGAATTCCCGATATGAAAGAAGACCCGATGACGATGACGATGCCGATACGACGACACGCATTCCTATTATAATTTCCTGTTCAATGAACGATTACTGGCAGGCAATAAAGTTGTTGTTGTTGCCAAGAAAAGGCGCTTGTCCCATAAATTTAGACCGGGGGGGCGACTGAGGTCATTGGCCAGCTGGCCCACCCACAGGGCCGAAGCTTCTAATAATAAAGACTTGATTGAAATTGCCACTCTGGCAATCAAGTGTGGCGCGGGTGGGGGCGTTGGCAGGAAGAAGACGACAGGGCGTGACAACAAAGCCAAAGGAATCGAGGGTAATTTGTGTGGGGAGAGTGGGAGTTTTGAAGGGTTTTGCAAAGCATTCGAACCCGAATGAAACTCAATTACAAATCCATTCAGAGTCATAAACCGAATAACTGAAAAAAGGACGGCAAATGCGAAGCCAGGCGCCGGCAAAAAGGATCAAAAATTCCAAATCATTTGCCAACCACAACCAGAAAATTACCCAATACCAGATAACAACACTCTTAACAATTGTGTGTGAACATTCTAAAGCCTCCAAGCCACACACCTGCCCCCCCACACACACGCATATCGCCATCGATGGGACTCGAACTCGAACTGAGGACCCAGTCAATTGGCATATGGAAGCATTATTTGCCCGCCTGGGGGAGGAGTTGCCGGGGCACAAAAGGACGCCCGCCTAAGCCCTGCCCCGTTTATTTTGTTCATCAAGTGTAGTTGTTTGCTTTATGCGTTTAATGAAGTGTTGGTGGCAGAACCGCCAGCCAGCCAACAACCCTTCGCTTTTCGGCAGCAGCAGCCAAAGGCGGGCAGGACAGCCCAGCCGGCCTGGGCCACATATCAAAGATTTGTGACAGCGTATGACGTACGTAGGGAGTGACTGATTGATTGACTGACTGACTGACTGGCTGGCTGGGTGGTTGACTGCTTGACTGACGGGCTGGCAGGACGAGCAGTGCCGTTTCGACTTTCACTCACACACACAGGCGCACAGGACATCCAGGGCACGGAATGCATATGGAATGAAGCTTAAATAAGAGTTGGGAGATGAGAAATAGGATTAACTTGTCAAACAATATAATTTAATTTTCCGTACACACACACACACCCATGCACACACCGCCAAGCGAACCTTTTTTTGTTTCGAGCCACCCTGAGTGTCCATTGGGAAATCGCATTTTCCTTGTCCGCCTTCTTTGCTTCGGTCCTCTCTAAAATGCTTTTGTGGTAATCCTGAGGCGAAGACACGGCTCATTCCCCACGAATTTATTGTGTTTGCCCTTCCCCCGGGGGTTCTTCGATTTTGCTTCTTTTTTTCTTTTGCCGGCTGCTCGCTTACCGCAGATTTCCTTAACGAAAATCAATACGGCTGACAGGACATTTAAAATGTTGTTTCAATATTTCCACATTCATTACCGTTTGTCTAATTGAGTTTGCCAGTTACCAGCCTCAGCCCCAGGCAGGCCAAACACTCATGTGGTTTGGGATATGAAGGTTCCGAAAAGAGAGACTTAAGTAGGAAAAGCTTTTGGAATTTCAAAGACTGAAAGTTAAGCTTAATGGGGTAATGAAATCAGAAACTAAAAGACTTGAAATGCAGTAGGGAAAGCATCTGGAATTTGAAGGACTGAAATCTTAATGGGTAAATGAAATCAGAAACTGAAGGACTTGAAGTAAATGTAAGAAGGAAGAAAGTGTTTTCTTAAGAGAATCAGCAAAAGCTTCGAAGAAAAGAAGGTTAAAAATTGGGACTCTGATTGAAGGAATTATTTTGCATACTATAAGAAACCGGAATATAGTCTTTATGTATTCTTTCGATTCCTCGTATTTGGTTGAAGGTCCTGAAGACCTCATAAAATTTCATGAAGCTTCTCTCTAGACTCTCAGCAGGAGCAGCACCAAATCACGGTGATTTTGTGGCCAGCTTATTGACTGTCATTAGCCAGCGGTGGGCTGCAAAGTTGCCTTGGAAATGGCGGACATTTGTCAATTATAAATGCAAGCCCATAATTTTAAAAGGACCTCAATAAAAAGTAGTCACCCTGGCCGACCCCAAAGTACAGTCGCCAACAGACAACTGGCCAAGTTGGCCGGCCAGGGCTGGCTGAGGTTTTTGTATTAAGCGCCAACAATGGCGATTAACTAACCCAAAGGATCTCATCCTCCCACACAGGGGACAGTCAACAAAGCCAACAACACGGGCAACAACACAAACAACGCCGCAGCCGCCAGAGATGCCAACTCATCTAACAATTTGCTTCAATTATTGTATAAAAAGCGTCGCGACAAAGTGGCGCCGGCCAGTGGCCCGACCGACAGACGGGGGAACGTCGGCTGTATCAATGATGCTGAGTGAACTGTGCACAGGGTGAGGGGCGGGGGGACATCCCGTTGGTTGCTGCTGCTGCTGCTGATGAAATTAAGAAATTATGGGTGGGGGCGCAATCAGCATAGAGTTGCCAATGCGTCCAACCCAACAACCCCCGCTGTCGCCAGCCTCTGACCCGACACCCGAACTGCTTGTAAATTGACAGGGTGTGTGTGTGTGTGTGTGTGAGGAAAATGCCTCCGCAAAGTCAATGGACTTGCTCGTGTCTCCCAGTGTTGCACGAAATCTAAAGCGAATCCTCGGAGAAAAGATTCCCGCAATATTTGAAAGGAAATTTGCTTATCTTAGGCGAGACTAAAACAGATTTTGGGGCCACTTTCTGGCTTTAGTTTTAGCCTCTTGAGGAAAAACAGCTAAATGGCCAACACTGCCCTCGATGACAACAGCCGACGGGCGCCTGCGCTGCCGCCCTCAATGCAGCCACCCACCCCCGGCCTGGCTTTGGGGTTCCTTGGTCTTTGTGAGTCGGCGGCGGCCCTATTAGAATTTTTATTATATATTTTATATTATAATTGCATTTGTATCGCATTGTTATGGCGGCCACGTTCACATGCTGTCGCCATCGTCCAGTCTGGGTTAATTCTCCAACCAGACGGAAGATTTGCATGAACCCTGAATATTCAGGGACCCGCGAACACTCAGAATATTTGAAAATTAACAAAAGAGTTTTAATATCGTTGATTTCAGTAAGGCACCCTTGCATTTTGGTACTTCTCAAATTATAAGATTGAATTTTTCTTTTAACATAAGTTTCCAACTAAATTAGATTATAATTTGACCACGGTTACGATTCAACCTTCAGGATGTATAGCAATGGTTAAAAAAGAAAGGATCAAATAAATCAATAATCAAAAAAAAAAAAAAAAACTTTGAATATTCAGGGACCCGCGAACACTCAGAAAATTAACAAATAGTTTCAACATCATAGACTTCAGCAAGGCATCCATGCATTTCGGTACTTCTCAAATTATAAGATTGGATTTTCTTTTGACATAAGTTCCCAACTGAAATAGATCATACTTTGAATTCTCAACCATGCGTTTTAGTCTAGTATGTAAGCAAAGGCCCAAAAAAGGAACCGATAAAAAAAAAATTAATAATCAAAATAAAAAAAAAAAAAAAAAAAAAAAAACAGCTTTAAAGCCAAGAAGTCGGCCAGCAACGATCGATTGGAAATTTCAAAATTATAACCAAGTCGTAAATTAAATGTATGTTAAAGAAAATGATGAGGGTGTAGAATCCTGGTCCAGGAAATTCTAAGAGTCAATCAAAAAAAAAAAAAAAAACAAAAGAAAAAAAAATCAAGACGGTATTGTGCCCATTAAAGCTGATGAGAATAAAGTCCAAGTCAATAATAAAAAAAAAAAAAATGAGTTCACTTCAGGAGACCGAAGCGGCAACTGACCTACGCACGTCCCTCGACGGCCTTTTATAGCCGCCGGCAGCTGTCGATGCCCCGAAATTGAGAGCTCGTCAAACCGCAAGTGACAGAAGGTTGCCAGAAAGTGGCAGACTGCATGGTTGCATTTTTGAATCATCAAACCGTTTAAACGACATCCGTTAATTATGAAAGCATAAATAAAATATAAGCCGGCAAATTCTGTGATATATTTGGTAATAATTTAATTCTTTCTAAATTGACGACAGATTTGGGGATCCTGTAAATTTGAATTAATCGAACCATTTTAACAACATCCGTAACTTTCTTTCTAAAAAAACAATAAATAAAATTTAACCAGTCCAATTCTGTGATATATTTGTTAGCAATTCAATTCCTTTTAAATTTGTCAATGATTTCGGGGAATTCTGAAATTCCACTGGACGACCAAACCTCGTCCACAGTCTCCTTGTCAATTGCAAGTCATTTGTATGCTATGTAGAATTATTTAATTAATCTCATTTTAAATTAAGCACAATTTGTTGATTTAATTTAAATTAAAAAGCAAAGTCACAAACGAGCTCACGATGCCGGCAAGAGGTTCAGAATAAGAAAGATGAATTTAATTCGCTCCAAGAGCGCACGCGAAACCCTGAACCATGTTCCATGAACCATGTTCCATGAGCTGCCAACTCAGGCAGATCATTTTTGCGCCCAACAGTTCATTCAAATATACTTAAATACATTTGAATAAACCGCCAAATCTTTCAAAATTAAAGACAGGTTGGGGGACTATGAGGTTTGGGGGATCCTGTAAATTCTTCAAGAATAAATCAGAAATAAATTTGAATTAATTTTCAACTTTTGAGAATTCAGTTACTCCAACTTTAACTACGATTATCTTTGAGGCATTCAGAGCCAAAATAATTTCCATTTTATTAGTTCTTTAAAAGTATTTATTTTGGTGGAATCGCTGGGTTCCTTTGTCACGCAAACCTTAACCTTTGGTCATGGGTGGTTCCCCCCAAATTAATACGCATCATAAGCGACTACAAAATGATATCAACAGATCCGAACAAATCCCATTATAAGCATAATTCTGTGAGGTGCGAATGATTGTGTGCTCTGGCCTCAGGGAACCTTTCGGGGGATGGGATTCAGATGCTTTGTTCGTTTTCGATTACAGTCCTTTGGGGGAGATGGGAAGACGGGCCACCCTTGCTGCGTTGTCCCCTGGGGCTGTGGGACATCCTGCGTTTCCTTTGTGGCAACGAGCATATTCAATTTTTTCCGAATTATCCCGTATTTACTTATGACCGTGGCCTCCTCGACTTTTCGGGCACAGTGAACTCTGGCTTGTGGCGACTGCGGCGGCAAAGCCGTTTTATTTTAGTTCATTGACCAATGACGGAAATGAACTGCCAGCCGTCAGCGCTTGGCAAGCAACACCTTGTCCTGTTTTTTATGGCAACTCAGTGCGCGGCAGGGTGGAGGCCCTTTCAAGTGTACTCTAGGTAATTTGATTTAATTGTACGTGGCCTGGCACCCTCACACACACACACACACACACACGCAGGGAGCACTGCTCATATCCTTGCTCATAAGAAATTTACAAGTGCCCATTCTTTCGGCCCATTCAACACGATTCCAGAGTGGCGCACAGCGGTCCTGCGCCCCGCCTACACTCACTCTCTTGATGGCTGTCGCTGTCGGTCTGTCTTTGAACTTTACACACACACACACACCCACACAGACGTACACACAGAGTCTGGAAGTCTTTGGCAACCTGAGTTCCTGTGCTGGCTGCCGGCAGGCACTTGAACTTTTCCTGGTTACACTTGTTAGTCTGGCTTCTGCGGCCATGTTGAGGTTTATTAGTTTAAGCCACAATGTCATATACTCGTATGTCCTGGGCCGACAGAGAAACGGAAGCCCCACAGAAAGGACCACAATTAGAATTGATGCTGGGCAGCCGAAAAAGTGCCCACAAAATGGAAATGCCATCAAGATTCCCCGGCCTCTGACGCCTCCTGGCGCTCATTTGGTTTCTCTGATGGGTCATTGTGGCCGTTTAAAAGTTAATACCAATGAAAAATGGCAAATAAAATTGAACATAAAGCACATAACTTTACCGTTATTTATTAATAACCCGTTGCATTTGCAGCAAAAAGCGCTTATGCAAGGACGCGGCCGCAGGTTAAAGCCTTCAGCATCAGGGGATTTACATTTCGACAGGCAATCTTTATGGCTTCACGCATTAGTCCCGTTTTATTCCACCTACAAAACACTGAGAAAAAAAACCCTGAAGATTCCATTTCCACGACTCTAAGGACTTGAGGAGTTTAATTTTTGGCTGGTGGCAATTGAAGGTGGAAAAATTGTCTCTGTTTCTGTTTAAATGAATTGAACGACTGAGAAGAATTTTTTTTTCAGTGCCGCTGGGCATTTGCCATGTGCGATTCAATGGCGCAATTGCGGTTCAAATGTGGGCCGTTTGGTGTGTTTGATTTTTCACCACTCAATTTATGCATTAATTGTAAATTTCATGTAGCAATTGAGAGAGCACAGTTGCGGAGTTGCGGAAGCGACAAGCGGCCACCGAAATTCCCCAAATGCCCGAATGCATTTCATTTAGATAACCGCGAAAATTTATGGGTGCAGCATTCGGATTTCGGGCCACGTCCTCTGAATGCAAATTACCCCAAATATTTCAATGCAAGAATTTATGGTTCTATTTTTCTATTGACTCGTATCGATTTCATTTGAAGGTCGTCCGGGCAGGTTAGCTGGCTTCATTGCGCTTTCTTTGAAATATACTTGGGCGGCGCCAAAGTCGACATGATCTCGTGGAGCCGCTTGGACCGCAAAGAAAAACAATCCGATTGACGCTTCAAAATGCCATAGCTGACGGCGTCCCGCAGATTGACCCTCACCTGGCGCTGGAACTCGGGGTCCGTGCGCCGGAAGGTTACGCACAGGGCCGATATGATTTCCGTGTCCCGCATGGGACGATGCGAGGTGGCCAGCAAATTGAGGATCGTGCGCAGGAGATTTGGGACCAGGCGGCGCTGTTGGGCCACCGTGCGTATGTGGTATGTGGAGCGACCCCGCGGGGCTTCCGGCATCTTTGACAATGATAATCGGCTTGGATTTTGATGGGGACCGCAAGGTTTTCACTCAATCACAAGTTCGTCAACCGCAAAGGCATCGCAGGGGGCACGGGAATTTCGGAAGGATAAATGGTGTTTGTGGGTGGGGCTGGGCTGGGCTGGGCTGGGCTGGGCTGGGCTGGTTGTGTGCACTTCCTTGACTATTGCAATTCCACGGGCCAGTCGTCCTGGGGCTTTCAGTCTTGCATCTGAAAGTGAACGGTTGAGCGTATGGAAAAGCCAGTCAAGTCAGTCTCTCCAAATGAAATGACAGAACTCGATAATTTCTCGAGTGTTAATTCAAATGTTTGTTTCTATACGAATATTCAATTCCCTAAGCGTTCTTTGGAACGGGGGATAACTGAAGAGGTTGAAATTTCCTAGCTTCTCTCAATCTTCAGCTTGGGCTTTCTTCGCAGAAATCTACGAAAGGGTAGGAAAACTTAGGAGAACTTAAAACAATTTTATGGTCTTGCTTTTGGCACTTCTACGTTCTTCTTTCGCTGAATTTGGCTTGCCCCTCGTATTGTCTGTCCTTCTCCTGATTCTTATTTCCTTTCAATTTAGTTTCAATATTCTGAGCTGCTTGTTCTCCATGGCAAATTTTAGTTATCCATATCTTCCTTATTGAAATAAGAAAAAGAAGTTCGAAACTCAAAGGAACGACGAAGGAAGCGCTTCTTTTTAGAGACAATTCAACAAACTTCAGCGACGAACGCGAAAAAGAAAGCAAAAAATTAGAACAATTGATTTAATTAAAAAAAAAAAAAATTTAATTTATTCTTGGCAGCTGCGATTCGAGGGGCAAACAAGCCGAAAAAGAATAGCAAACTAATTTTTCCAAAAACCTTAAACTTTTTTGGATACTTTCTCGGTGAAATTTCCCAGTCCCCCATGACTCGCATATGGATTTAAAATTTCCACCTCATAAGCGTTGAGAGTGGGGGGCGGTCGTCCCCCAAGTGATAATCAGTTTTTCTCGTTGGTTCCTTTCATGCACAGCCAAATCCCAAAGCCCTCAATGCGGCTGTCGTTGTCGTCAGTGCCATCGTCGTGAGCTGTCCCAGATATGCACTCATCGTCCTCGTTCTCGCCCTCGTCCTTTTACTAATAGCGACGAACCGTAATTAAATCACTTCTAATGAATGCAAAGTGCGAATTTCAAAAGGCGCCGATGCCACCGCCCCCCCCAATCCACCGGCGCGGCGACCTCCACACATCCGAATGAGCACAGCGAGGGGAGCGCCTTCTGAGAGAGCCCCTGCCAGTGGAGGTAACCACACATAACAGCCACCCGCCGTTTAGTTGTACCGTAATTACATATAACTCAATGGTAATCCAATTGTTGTCATCCAAGCGGACCAACTGGCGGGCCAGCCGGCCAGGAGGCTGACAGACAAACAGGCAGATACATAAAACGGATTTTGGTTCACCGCCGCCGGGATGCTCCGGGTTCGGGCCCGGGTCCCGGGTGCGGGGCTGTCGGTGGTTGTCCGTGTCAACTTTTTGGTGTAAAATAAACTTGTGACAGTTGTCAGACAGGCCAGCAGGGGGCTTGGGGGGAGCCGTTGATGAGTGGCCCACACACCCAGCAAACTGTGGAGAATGCAAATAAAAAAAAGGTGACATTGAGAAAAAGTTCCGACCAGCAGACAGGCCTCAGGTTCGGGGTGGCTGGGCCTCCTTCGATAATTACCGCCCCAGAATGGTCCGGGGGTTTAATGAACTTCTGTTGTTCTGGCTTTTTTTTTGAGCCTGGCCGGGTCGGGGGTTAAGAGTTGGCCAATTCAGTGGGGGATTTAAATTTCTTGGAAGGAGCAGCCGCCTTCGGCTTGGCGTAAATTCAAGTTGGCTTTAATTTGAATTGCTTTTGGGGGAACTAATAGAAAACTAAGCTCCGATCCGCCAGCTTGATGGCTGCAAATTAGTTGCACATGTTTTCACCAACGCAAAGCAACTGGGAACGTGTTTGCACTAATTTGGCCAAAATAAACAGCTGCCTTTACATCTTCACGGACGCTCGTGTGTGTGTGGACAACATGTGTGTGGTGTGTGGGGCTGCGAAGGAAACTCATCATAACTTTCTTATCAAAAACTTGATTCTGCCAGAGATACAACCGACCAAGCAAAAAAAAAGAAAAAAAAAATACCAAGCAGAAGATCCAGAAAAATGGCTTGGAAAACTTGTAATAATTACAGCCCACCCAGCAGGACGATATAGTTATAGCAATCCTGCGACGAGTTAGGAGGCCGACCGGCAGGCGTGCATGTGTTGGCCAAAAACTTAACTTAGACTGCCTCGGATGGATGGCGGTTGGCTGGGATAACATGCATGAAATGTAACATATGTTGGACTTTGGCTCAAACTTTGAGAGTTTTGCCAGCCACTGTCGAGTTATCCTGCCGACCACCAAGCAGCCACCGCCCCAGCAGCTGTGACAGCCACTCGATTCGAAGGGTTGGGGGCGAAATCTTGTGCTGTTTTGTTTACGTGGAAAGTGGGGGAACATGGTAAACCGAATGCAAATAATATGTTTTCCTTGGGAGCGCAACTGCAAATATCGGCCAGGGAGTTTGGCACATTTGGTTAATTTGTATTAAAGCCCTTCAGATGTCCGAACTTGAATCATCAGTCAGCCGTCTGTCCGGGAGGTCTAATATCAAAATAAGAACCGTCGCCTGGAACTTCTGACAAAGCGGAGGGGTGAAAATCCAGCCAGCCAACTTTTTGCCCAAGTTTTTCTCGACCAGGCGGAAAAAGAAGCCAAGCCAAAGGCTCGAAAAAAATATACTCACTCACACACACACAGCCGTTCCTGTGGAGGGATGTAGAAACGGCTTGTCGAAAATAAATATGGCTACAAAATGCCGAGCGCAGAGGGCGTTGGCGGGGCCCAGACTTTGGGCGGATATCTTCGATATTCGGAACACGTACTTGCGCTATAATTATTTCGTACGTGCTCATTGTACGGCTCTTTGTCCCGCCAACGTCCTCATCCGCATCCTTGTCGACGGATTCGTTGCCGGCGCCGTCGCCATCGCCGTTGTCGTCAAAACCAACAAAGACAATGGGGGGAAAAAATACCAAAAACTACAGCCGAAAAGAGTAAAGCCACCGAACTTGAAGGCATATTTATTTTTCCGTCTACCCCCCACAGCCTTGCGCAGGATGTGGACGACTTTACTTAAAGCCAGTGGAAAAATACTTTGCAGCTTAGTTGCCCTCAAAAAAGTTGGAGACTATTTTTGATCTACCAACGACTGAGATCGCCGGAATTTTGGGATGAAAAATGCCAGGAGATTTAAGGGAACTATACAAAAAGGGGATTAAAGGATCTGCAGAATCTTTTAAAGATTTTGAAAGAGTAGAATAAATTCTTTTATAAAGAGTTCTTTAAGTTCTTAGGAAGCTTTAAAATACTCGGATCCTCGGATTTCTTAAAAATAAAGAGCTCCCAACTGTCTTCGTTTCATAGTTAAGGGATCTTTGGGATACAAAACGTTGCCCAGATTGTGGGGATTAGATTGAGTACTCCTAGATATAGACAGCAAGTGGGTGAGAGCGCGGAGTCGATAAAGTTTATAGGGAACGACTTGAGATCAAAAGCAGAACAGGTAAAAAGAGTCCAAGAAGACTATTTTTAGAAGCCAGGATTTTAGGATTGGGAACGCTATGAACTACTTATGCCTGAGCTTATTCTCTCTAAAGCTTAGATAAAAAGATGCCATGAAAAAAGGATAACTCTTGTTAGCTCAAGAGTTGATTCGCCTAAGCGGTTGGTTTGAAAACAACTAGAGACACTTTCGATTGGTTTGGGTCCTCCCCGACTCCTTGAACCGCCTTTAGGTTTCCCATGCCGACTGTACCACCGCAGGGTTGCATTTGTCTTTTGTCCAATTGATGCGGTTAGATGCCGTTAGCTTTTTAGCAACCCTTCTCTTCCTGGCCGGCAACACCAGCGTTATTTATACCTTTGCTTAGAGGGAAGAGGGAAAGTAGCGAAGTTAATTTCCCTAAATACTCACAGGGATGACAAATTTGCGGTTTCGAGCATCCCTGCCTCCGGTCAGCCGGCCAGCCGGACATATGTATGCTCCGTGCCCCGGACACCTTCAATTAGTTTCAACAGAACCCAACTCAATGCACATAAAAGTCATGTACGCAGAATGGCAGTAAATCAGTTTGATTATGTGATGATGACCCCAACCGCCCCAGCCACCCAAATAGTCTGGGTTGCCGGTAGTTGGGTCCCAAAAAAAAGCCAGCATCGCTCCAGTAACTGGATGGTTGACTTGGGCCGTCGTAATTAACATTCACAATGGAAATCAAAGCGACGCCGTTGACGGCCATGCGGGCGGGCGGGCGTTGGGCATGGGGACAGATTGGGGTCGGTGATTGGGTTGTTCGTGGCTCGTGTAGTGGCCTCTAAGCGGTAAAAGTTTTTAATAACCCACAACAACAAACACGGCAAAGAACACACAAACACACACACCGCAAAAAACTCGCTGGCAGTGACACACAAAAAGCACCGCCCGAGTAGTCGTGCGTGTGCGGCAAATGCCACCGCATCCTCGCGCCGTCCTCGGGCCACCCGGCCAGCCATCAGTGTCTACTTAACAACAACAAAACGGGATTTTAACCGCAAAACAAAAAACCCACAGCAACAACAACGGCGACAGTGAAAACCACACAGCTCCCGGCTGCGTGGGGGTTGTCACTGAAACTAGAGTACGGCCCGGCGGAGGGATGAGGGCAGGATCCAAACGACAGGCGACGCATACAAAACATCAAGTGCTGACCACATACATTGCCGGTGGTTGGACGAGTGCGACGCGGGGCTGGGTAGTTGGGCAGTTGGGGAGCTTTCGAGGCAGCAGAGCTGATCATCTGCCATAAACGCATAATGATACCAAAGTGAATACTTTGCTGTCCATTTGCAACGGCAATTCAATGCCCTTTTTGGGAATTTTACATCTCGAAATAGTTTGAAAAGGCGACCAGGAAACTAAGAGACCGAGAGGGTAAGTCAAAGGCGTTGGATTGATAGTAGAATTTCTAGAAAATGAAAATAACAAGAGTCTTATAAACTAAAGGGAAGAACTACAGTAGGAAACATTTCTCTGTACTTAAGATCTATTAAAAGTGCTCAAGTTGAGAGACACAGAAAGAAATTTTTTAATTCTGCTCAATTGGTTTCTTTAGTTTCCTAAATAATCTTTCTTTTATCACAAAATAAAGGACTTCTTAATTCTTTGTAAAGTGTGCATCTCGGCCAGATAATAATTAAATTGGAAGGCTCCAAAGATCCAGAATTCCATTTATTTTTCGGTCCTGTTCCCAGAAAAGAAAACTCCCATATTCCCTGGTTTTTTCGTTTTCAAGTTTGCAGCTTTCCCCTGACCGCTGGACAGGAGTCGGAAACTTTATGGCAAGGCGATTATCGATCGATTATAAGGGTATCTGAGTGTGGCAAGTTCGTAATAAATGTGAAATTGAAATTGACAAGCTGTGACAGAAATTCTCCATGAGCGAGCCGAGCGGGTGTGTGGTGTGATTCCCAGACAGGTCCGATTGGCAGCAGCCTGTGGCGGCAGCGGCAATTGTCCTGCGGTTTTTGGGAAGGGTACCGGAATCTGCAGTTGCCGTCTGCCAATTGCGTTGACATTATGCATATGAATTTTCCTATCTCATGAAAATCACAGCATTGTTATTGATAACTTCCCCTTTGTCCACCCGGCCGTGGGTTCAATGAACTCAGTCCGGCTGTCTCAGATGTATCGAAAATCCTTGCCCACCCAGACAGTTGGTCTTTTTTTTTTTTTTGGCTGCCATTCACTTTGATCGCTCGACAGACAGACATCGGCATTTTGGTTCGCTGGTTTCCTCTGCAAAGTTGGGGGGGCGGGTTAATTTTATTAATGTTGGCAATTTTAACACAGACTACGGCCGCGGGCGGCTGAAGGGCAGGTGATGCCATGGGCGCGCCTTCCAAGGGGTCCTGGCAGCAATAAATGTGCTGATTTAGCGCGCAATTAAAGATGAAATATTTGGGCCAAACTCCCCCCTCTAAGCTGAGAGGAACAAAGCCCCAGCAAGGCAAAAGTTGGCCCCCTCCGCTCGGCTGGTGTCTGGAAATTTCAAGCGACTCAGCTAAAACACAAATTTCCATTGGGGGTTGCAGCCGACAAGAGAGAATGATGTTCAGGTGAAGCAGCCCCAGCCGACTTGCCTCGAGTTGATTAAGTTACCTTTTAATGAAGTTCAATGCGATTTCAGTAGCAATTAATATCTGCCCACCCTCAAATTATCAACGAAAACTCTAGGCCGGTGGAGCAGTGGGGAATTTTCGAGTAGAGATTTAAAATGCGTTTGATTGAAGGGCTTCTTGGGCCCTGTGGAGTGTGAGGCAGCCACAAGGACCGGCCGATGTTGGGAATCTTAATCTCATTATTCTTCAAATTCTAACCAAAAGCATTAATCATTGAAATTCTCCACCTGGCACAACAGCATTTCCAAAGACTTGAAAATTATGAACCACTCGTTGCTTTCATCTACCAAAAGCTCTTAACTCATCCACATTCCTAGTTCAGCTGATGCCGGAGTGAGAAAGAAAACAATCCAAGTTATTATGCTTGATTCTAATCGGAGTAAGACCAGCACCTGAAATTAATTAAAGCAGGAGAATTTATTTTAGTATTAATCATTTAATTCTCCGTCGGGCCGGACAGCATTTTGCAGCTTTTGTTTAAATGCCTTAAAAACTATTTACCATTTTTTTGCTGGGGGTACTGAAAATTCTTCAATTAGTCATATTTCAAGCTGAAACCCTGCCGGAGTATTTGATTCAAACCGGAGTAAAACCATCACCAAAAAAATAAATGCAGCTCGAAGTGTTGTACATTGGAATTTATTTTAATCTGTGAAGCCAAAGGCATTGAACATTTAAATCTCTGTAACAGAATTTTGCATTTTAAAACTCTTCACCACAATTTGTTAAGCACGGGAAGATATTGTCCTTTGAGGGGTTTGCAAAATTTGTTAAAAACGGAGCACAGAAATCTGCAAATGAGCTGCGCTGGCAGTAAAAATTCCTTTGAATTTTGAGTGATTTGATTGATTTCAAAATTAATTTGCAGGGAAAATTTCACTGAATTTTAAGTTTGTTGACGAAAAAATTACAAATGATTTCATAATTGATTTTCAATAAAAATTCCATTCAATTTTGAATTTGTTGACGAAAAAATTTCAAATGATTTCATAATTAATTTGCAATAAAAATTCCATTCAATTTTGAATTTGTTGATTTGCAGTGAAAATTCCGTTGAATTTTGAATTTGTGGTCAGGAACATATAAACGATTTCATAATTTATCTGCAGTGAACATTTCACTGGATTTTAAGTTTGTTGACGAAAAATACAAACGATTTCAAAATTGATCGGCAGTGATAACTTCGTTGATTTTGAGTTTGTTGACGAAAAAATACAATTGATTTCATAAGTGATCGGCAGTGATAACTCCGTTGATTTTAAGTTTGTAGACACGAAGATACAAACGATTTCAAAATTGATCGGCAGTGATAACTTCGTTGATTTTGAGTTTGTAGACGAAATGATACAAATGATTTGATAATTGATCTGCATATTATAAATTTGGAAAGACTTGGGCCTCGGTAATCGAAGAAAGGAGAAAAATAAGTAACGAGAAGAAAGAAAATTTCTGAAGTTAGTGTTTTGAGGGTGGTGTCGGATTTGCTTGATTCTGTTGGTTAAGCAGTCGCTTACGCTCGGCCTGAGAGAGCCTAAACGGGTTCTTGGGCTTCTTTTGAATTGGTTGGGTGTTTGGTTGCGGTTTCTTCTGTGGCATCGACGGTTTCTTTTGCACTTTTTGGGCTGCGTCTTGGGGGTTCTTTTGGCCGTTCTTTTTTGGCTTGTCGACGGCTTTATCTTCTTGAATTTCCTGTCCTTCCTGCTCGTCTGGAACTTCCTCCTCTTCAATTTGTTGTTCTTCTTCTGGTAACTCCTCCTCGCTTGTCTGCTCAGGCTCCTCTTCAACCTGCTCCTTGATCTCCTCTTCCTCGTTTTGTGTGTTGGACTCTTTCTCGGGCTGCTCCTCGGTCTGCTGCTTCTGCTGCTCCTCGGTCTGCTGCTTCTGCTGCTCCTCGGTCTGCTGCTTCTGCTGCTCCTCTGGTTTCTCCTCCGGCTGCTCCTTTGGTTTCTCCTCCGGCTGCTGCTCAGTCGGAGCCACTGAGTTTTGCCCATTAACAACCGGAGCATCTTCTTGCTTGGCTGGATCCTTTATTACGATTGGAGTCGGCCGGGTGGGCGGCATTGGGGCTCTCTCCATCAACAAGGCAAGCAGGGGACGCTTCTGCTTCATTCGCTCCTGGCGCCGGGCTTCTGCATCGCGCATCTCGTTATCGCGGTATTCCTTGGCCCGCGAGGTAAGTCCATAGCACATCCCGAACTTGCAAATGGAGCTGGTCTTGCTGGCTTCGTAAAGCGCCATGGGGAGGTGGCGCCTGATCTCGCAATGGGTTTCATCCAAGCGTATGGCCAGCTCAGCTACTATCTCCATGTATGGCATGGGACGGGACTCGGTCGACAGGATGCAAGTAAGCTGGCGAAGGACCTCCTGGACCACTGAGTTCAGCTGGTCCATGTCCATCTTCGGTGTGCTGCTCGTGTATGGCATATACGTCACCGCTGAGGTCGCTTCGTTGTTAACATGATTTGGTTGGCTGTTTCCCGGCTTATTGGCCCGCTCGTTGCCCACCGGGGTTTGAGCAACGGAGCCTGTATAGTTCCTAAAGTTGTTCTGTGGATTTGGAGCCTGAACACTAGTGATGCGTACAGGGTTTTCGGGTATCGGGCTGGCAACCCTAGGCGAGTCGGGGGCCTCAGCTTGCTGGTTGATTGGTGGCCCGTAGTATGGTCTGTGCGAATAATAAGTCGGCTGTTGGGCTCTGTAGTTGTATGCCCAGGCCTGGGGCCCATTGCGCCGCATCTGGAACTGTGCATAGTTGGGCTGGCTAAAAGAGTTTGAGTAGTTTTGGTATCTAGGGCTACCGCCGCCCATATATGGCTGCGAGTTCATGCGGACTGGTTGGTGGAATGGTTGAAAAAACCGGGGCTGGTTCATGTGATAGGGCATCATGACTCCGCGTGAATTGAAACGGGGATGCCAGATACGTCTGGGAGCCACAAGAATTCCATTCTGGGCCCTTCGAAAATGGATTGGATTGAAAGGCCCTTGGCCTTGATAATAATTCGGACCGGTCTCCGGGTCCAAGTAGTTTTCAGCATAGAGCGCAGCACCCGGCTGCTGATATTGGTTGTAGTAGACGTCGCTTGCGACTGGGACAGGCTCATTGTTTTGCAAATTGAAATCAGGATCAATAAAATCAAGTCTAATTCGGGGACGGCGCCTTCCATGCTTGCGCTTACGGCGACGAGCCTTTCGTCCTTCGTTCTCCTCTTCGGCATAAGCCTACATAAAAAAGACATTAGAAAAATAATTACCGCAAGCTTTGCTAGCCGATTAAAATACCTGTGGATAGAACTGGACCTGCGCCTGCGCAGCCTGCGGCATTTGGTAGAGTGTCACTGGCCGTGGTTGAACCTGCTGAGCGGCCTGATAGACCGGCTGGCGGGCCTGGGCCGCCGAGTAGGTCGGCTGCATAAATTCGACTGGTTGGTAGATTGGGCGAGCCCCTGGTTGTAGGTAAACCTGAGGGCGCTCCACTGCCGGCTGGGCAGGGGCCGGTTGATAGATTTGCTAACGAGAGTGGAGATAAGTGTGTTGAAAACTTAAGAGCAGCTTGCATTTCTTACCTGTTGGGGAATATAAGCCTGGGGCTGTTGTTGGGCCGCTCCAGCGACGGCGTATTGGGGACGAGAATTATGTTGGTAAATCGGAGCCGTTGCCTCAGGCATTGGCGTGTAATATTGCAGCGTTGGCTGCTGGGCAACCGGGGCGGCTGCTTGGGGAGCCTGGTAAACATCGCCCTGGGCATTGGCATAGCCGTAATATCCCTGGTTGGGCTGTACAAATGTGTAGGTCTGCTGCGGCACTTCCTGTTCCATCGGGTAAGTATTATCTTCATCTTCATACTCTGGTTCGGAATCATAGTTCGATCCGTCCGAGGAGTAATCGTACTCCTGAGTAGGCATATAATTCTGTGCAGTCTGTGGCTGCACATAAGTTTGTTCTGTTCCTGGATAATACTGCTGAGCAGCTGCATTCGGAGCTGCATATTGTACAAATCGAGGCAGCTCCGGAGCATTGGCAGCTTCCTGGTACGGCTGCTGAACCAGAGCATAGCCCACCGGAGCGTTTTGTGCATAAGTCTGTGGATTGGCTGGCTGGCCAACTGTATAGTAAAGTTGCGGCATATGTGCCGATGGCTGTGTCTCCTGTTGTATTGGGTAGACGTATTGAGCGCCTTGCTGGGCCACAGGGACGGCCGATGGGGCTACATATGCATAGCCCAACTGCTGAGGAGTATTTATGGTCGGCTGGCCAGCTTGCTGGACAAGCGAATAGCCCCGCAGGGCTGCAGTGCCTTGCGGAATATAAGCATAGGTCTGTGGAACCATGGAATAGTGCTGAGTAGCTGGCGGTGCAACCGATTGTGGCTGCACGAATCTCATATCTGGGTTGTAAACGTAATAGGCATGCCGTGGTACAATAGGCGCTGTTTGGACGACGGCAGCTCCGCGGGCCTGGGCCGGGGTCATGGCCGAGTAGGGGGTCCATAGACCGTTGATCATTTCCCCTTTGGGGATGGGACAACCGGTGACCAGCATCTCGTCGTTATCATCGGTGGACTCTTGCATTTTAAATGTTTTAAGTTTTGTACACACACTTTGTCCCTATTCTGGGCAGTTTGCGGACCACGTGTTGGTTTTCTTTTCTTTTTTTTTTTTTGGTTTTAATTGAGGTTTTTGAGCTTACCCCTTTTTTACTTGCGTTGTAGGTTCAGCAGTATGAAATTGAAGTGGCTTGAAGGCCCTCCGGTGGCCTTAAATAGCTCTAGCAAAAAGTATAAACTTCCTTTTTAGGCGCTTGATTTATTTTTATTTTCATATACACACTCGAAAGCCGAATTAAATATACTTCATATGAACACTTCACATGAACGTTACCGACACGACTACTAAAAATTGAGAGCCTTCTCGGTATGAACACTTCACATGAACGTTACTGACACGACTACTAAAAATTGACAGCCTTCTCGGTACAACAATTTTTGACTTATTTGAACTAAAAAATCCGCATGGCCTGCTCAGAAAGCTCTCAATAACTAAGGCAACCTTAGCAGATTTTGATTTCGACGATCTGGCAACTTTGGCAATTACAACCCTGCGTTCCGAAATTTCACATTCAATTCACTTCGCCATTTTTTAACCAATTTAATCATATCACAATAAAATATAAATATTAATTTAATTTTATTAATTCTGTCTCTGAAATTCTTTTGTTGGTTAATCGTAGTTTATCGATTCTTGTAATCGTTCTGCCCCAACCAATGCAATTGTTTTTTTAAATTTCAATTTGCGTTCCGAAATTTCAAAGTCAATTCGCCATTCTTAACCAATTTAACCGTAAAACAATTAAATATAAATATTAATTTAATTTCTCGAACTTTGTCTCTTAAAATTCTTTTGTTGGTTAATCGGAAATTATCGCTTCCTGTAATCGATGTGCCCCAAGCAATGCAGCTGTTGTTTTAATTTTTTTTAATTTCAATTTGCGTTCCGAAATTTCAAAGTCAATTCGCTTCGCCATTTTTTAAGCAATTTAATCGTATTACAATAAAATATAAATATTAATTTAATTTTCTTAATTTTGACTCTGAAAATTCTTTTGTTGGCTAATCGGAGTTTATCGATTCTTGTAATCGGCCTGCCCCAAACCAATGCAAATGTTGTTTTAATTTCAAACATAACGCAAATTTTATTTAATGGATCATTTGGACATGGAAGGCATAAGGTTATTGAAATCATATAACTGGGTAACTTTGAATGTAAGCCGGCTGAGCCTGCTGCTGATAAATTTGCTCAGTTGGCACTCCCACAAGTGGATAACCAATCTGCTGAGGTAAGGTCGCTTGCTGGACAGCCGGAAAGATCTGCTGGACTCCCCAGGGCATGGCACGGTAGGCAGCTTGATTGACCTGCGCTCCTGACTGATTGGCATTCGCATAAATCGGCTGCGGCAAAATCGAGTAAGCTTGTTGCAACTCTGGCTGCCCCATAACAATCGGAGTGTACGATTGTTGATTCACCTGCTGATCGACAATTGGATATGCCGGCTGCATGGCAGTGTAGTTTCCTGGCTGCTGCACAATTGGATAAACTTGCTGTGCCTCCTGCTGGGCATAAGGCAATTGGATCTCTTGCTGGGCAACCGAATATCCTGGCTGCACAAATGCCTGTGGCTGAGGCTGCTGGGCAATCGGATAGACCGGCTGGGCCCCATGCTGGGCCATCGGATAGGCCATCTGTAGAACTGGCTGGGCCATTTGATATTCCGACTCGAGATTTTGAGCCTGCTGAGTCGCCTGATAGCCCTGGGGAACCTCCTGCTGCAGGACCCTAATGGTTGCTGCTGAATTTGCCTGGCCATGTGCATAATTCTCCTGACGCCGCTGCTCACCATTCTGGTATGCTTGGTAAGTCTTCGGCTTGCCCCGCGAAAACATCGCATAAGACTTCTTCTGGGCCCCACGATAATTGTGCCGCGATCGAGGCTGTTGCTGCATTTGGAACACCTGCTGCCCATACACCTGAGCTGGCTGGGCACTTGGCTGTGCAATCAAACCGATGGATCCATTCGGCAACTGTGCTGTGGTCGCGGGGCCGGCAATCTGATAGCCTGCTGGATATCCTTCCTGGGCCATGACATAGCCAATCTGAGCGGCGTTGGCCTGCTGTCCTAGCGGGTAAATGGGTGTGGCTCCTTGCTGGGCCATCGGATAAATCTGTTGAGCTGTGTACTGTGGAGCTTGATAGATGGGCTGAGCCGCCTCCTGACCACCAAGTAAATAGGCTTGCGGAATTCCCTCCTGGGCTATGGGAGTTACGTGCTGGGCTCCCAATTGGCCGCTAAAGGACCCAGCATATCCCTGGCAAGCTGGATTGTAAGTCTGCGGAAGTTCCTGCGGCGGACTCACCAAATTCTGGGCAATCGGGATCGGATAAGCGGCCTGAGGCTCGACATGGCCAACCGGATAATTCTCCATTATATTTATATTGTCTTCCACAGGCTGTTCCAAAATATTAGATGGCTGTTCTACGTTTTCTGCTGCCAATTGGTAGGTCGAGGTCATAGCCGTGTATGGAATCCAGAGACCGTTTATCTGTACCCCTTGCGAATCAGAATAGTTGTCGGTGGTCACGCACTCACCATTATCACTTTGGTAGCCTTGCTCCACTCCGATTTCCTCTGGCTCCGGAGCAGTGTAGATCTGATGTGGTTCTTGTTGTCCAAATGAATGAGACATTTCGGGCTCCGGCTGACCGAACAAAATATTTTCACCGGCCTGCTGAGTTACCAAATTACATTCCCTCCCATAACCAGGCACCATGGGTGCAACATAACCCAACTGAATCGGCAAATAGCCCAAGACAAATGGCATATATGATTGGTCGCTGTTCACGGCCTGCCCAGGCACTTGAAAAAGATTGTTTTGTGAAACAATTCCATTCATTTGCTGTTGCAGGGGCAACAAAATCGGGCAATAAAATGGCTGGCCTGGATCGGCCGGAAAAAAAGCCTGAGCCTGCGGGCCTGGCATCTGTGAATAGTTCAGCTGATTGGCAGCTAAGTTCTGTAGCTCTTCTGAAGTCATGGCCGAATAGGGAGTCCAGAGACCGTTGATCATTTCGCCTCTGGGAATGGGGCTGCCTGTTACCAAAACCTCATCGATTAGGTGCTCCATTGGGATGTCTTTCAGTTGCCACACTAAAGAACAAAAATTACCAGTTAGTGAGGTTTTCTTGCCAAAGAAACTAGGCTCATCTGTCACTATCGATGTCTTCGAAAGAAAGGCTTCTTTAGTGACGACTCGCCGTTCTCAACGCACTCACGCTTGCCGTTCCAAATGTACAATGTCCGTTTTAGAGAAGTATAAAAATATACATATAGCTATATCCTAATCCGAACTACTTAACACTAATAGAGTTTTGCATTTTATAAATGACAACACATTAAAATCAAAGCATACCAAGTTTACGCCTCGCCTGCTGCTTTCTGGTGAAATGCAAAGAGAATATTCAAAATAAATATAATAAATAATTCCCGTGCTTAAGAAGAGCCTTACCTTTTACGAATAAATACCCAACGAATTTAAATCCTATCCTATATTTTAAAATATCTGGCTCTCTTTAAAGATTGTGACTCAGTTTTTATACCCTTTACCCTTATTTCATCGAATCTAGCCTTACCCTTGTGATCGTTGGTTTCTTTGCCCACAAAGACTAGAAAAATTGTAAAGCAAGAAACATTTGGGACTATTTTCATATAACTTATAAACGAAGAAGAGCCTTACCTATTACGAATAAATACCCTACGAATTTAGATGCTATTATCAATAAATGGCTTCATGGTTTTCTTAACTAATTTAAACATGAGGTCTATTTGGTTTTCTTTTAGAGAGGTTTCAACCTTCTACCTGGAACTCTTTAAAGTTTGTGGCTCAGTTTTTATACCCTTTACCCTAATATGATCCTATTTTCCCCTATCCGTTTGATCGTTGGTTTCTCTGTTCACAAAGCCTATAAACATGTAAAGCACAGAACATTTCGGACTTGGCTCCTTTAGCTACAGATAAATAAAAGTTATAGTAATTGTATTTTATGTTGGTGGCGCATACTTCCCCCAAATTCATAAGAATGGGTACAATTTATTCATGAGTAGGTCCTGGCTAAATTTGCTAGAGAATTCATTTCATTCGATTCATTTATCATAAGACAGGTGGCCGGGTTGGGCGACACCAGGTGTGTGTGTGTGTAGAAGGAAACCAAAAATGAAATGGAAATCTTACAAAACATGGAACAAATGCCCTGAGCATCCATCTCTGCGCTCGGCCCCCTCCGCCGAAAGCAAATATTTGCCCCCACAACGCATCCACACGACCGAGCATAAATAACCATAAATGCTAAGTACCCGGGGAGCAGCACACACTTGCAATAGTTTAAATAGCAAAAATGGCAACTACAACAAAGGCAAAGAAGGCGACGACGGCGATGGCAACGGTCGGGAATAATAAAATGCTTTCCATGGGGCCCTGTGAACCCGCCAGGCTCCTTGCATAGACCGACAATTATTTACACTCGAAACTTTGTGCCAAGTTGCTCCGCCAGTTGCTGCTGAACGTTGCCTACCATAAATTGAGTTGTGGATGCGGATAATCAAGCTCTGAAAGCGGAGAGTCCTCGAATACCTTGCCTGCCCTTTGCCCCTTGCCACACCTACCGGGCGGGGAGTTATGATATGCAAGTGTGTGTGTGTGTGTGGAGGAGGTCCTGCGGTGCAGCTTAATGACAATTGCAAAAATTATGCAACTGCACCTGTTGTGTGGTGGGTTGCCGCAGGATTTCGTCCTGTGCTTTTCTTCTTTCCAATTTTTTTGTTATCTTGGGCTTGCGGTAATGCCGACTGTGTCCTTGCAGACAATTAGGCAAGGACAATGTGGCAGGTCCCTAAGTCGGCAAAGAGCGTCGGCCAGACCGACATAGTTCCGTGCGCATACGGACAGATGGAAGGACATAAACACAGTCAGGCATTCTAGCTTACCAAAAGCACACATGCACCGACCGACAGACAGGACAGATAGACACACCTGGTGCTCTAGTCCCCAAATATGCTGGCCGTCTTACCCTTGCAGGATGTGTGGGGATGTCGGGTATGCACACGCTCCGTCCGGCAGGATGTGCTAAGCCAGTGTGAGCAAGCCTGCTCATACGCATTGAAGTTCATTGCCGAAAGTTGTCGTTGTCGGCGCCGCCGCTGGGTAGGAGAAGCAGGAACGGCTGTCGGACCAGCCCAGGACACAATGTCACATAACCATTGACACATGTTGTGTGCCGGACTCGACGTGTGTGTGTGACCACTGGTGCATTGCAATTTGACGCTGTTTCTGCCATGAGGACGACAGCAGCACAGGCACAGCGCTTGGCTGCCTTCAGGATGTTGCAAATTACAAAGCATCCCATGATTTACTTAATTGCAGCCCCCACCCCTCAAGGACTAACGTTTCTATCCGCCTTCTGGTACCCCAGGCTGGGGCTGCCTGCGTTTATTATTTAACATCTGGATAATTTTTGGTAACAAACTCCTTCATGCTTTGGTCGAGCTGAGCTTTTTGCTCAGCCGCCCGCTGCTTGTTTCTGATATCGTAGTCCTTGAGCCGCTCCGGAGTCATTGACCACATGAGCCGCTGGTTGGGGGCCCGCACCTTAAAGCGCTTCGCCGGCACCTGAGTTCCATTGGTGGCCATTTGGATGCGCCGCGAGATCTCGTGGCCGATGGTTGTGCGGCTCGGCCGGCCGTCTGTCTCTGAGGTGTACGAACGCAGGGCTAAGCCTGGAAAAGGAACACACCAAAAGGTGTTTAAAATGGTCGGGAAAGTGGTTGCAGGACTCACCTATGGCAAAGACTTTGACCACCTCCTTGAGGGCTGGGGGTTCGCGTAGCATTTTGGCGAAGAAATTTAATTCAAAGTACTTAAATTTTATATGTCCTGAATACATTTAGTTGCCGAATTTTGCATTGTCTGAAAAAGGTTTGCCTGCGAATTGAACGTGTTTAATTTCGTGGACACTTAATGAGTATTTACCAATCGAATTTATTTATGATTTTGACTGAAATTTCAATGGCAAAACATCACTCGTTCAATTTGAAATCGATGTGGCTCACCCACCAGAAAACCCATAATTGCCCACAGGCATTTCGCATTCGGCCACTTGTCAATCCGTCTGTCTGTCTGGCGACCGCCCAACAATCGTTTTCAGGCATTGCAAATCGATTAACGTTTATTAGCATAAATTGTCTGGACCGCATTGTGCAATGAATAATTCCGTGCTGCCTCGTCCACTGTCCGTCCAATTTGATTGCTCTCCAATGGCGGCTGGTTGGGTTGCATTCACTCCTCATCCGCATCCTTTGTGTGGTTTTTGGGGGATGGAAATGGTCCAAGTCATTTTACTTTTGGCTGGATAATTGTTATGCTGTCAATCATTCTGTCGGATAAGAGCCCAGGAGTCCGGGAAAACATTATGGCCCGCAGGGCCCCACAGCCTATCAAACTGACATCACTTTCATTATCCTTTGCCACGAACTCTAATGGCCGCCAAGTCGGCCGGTCTGCCCTAGCATCAAATTATAGCCACACGCGATAGATCCATTGTGCCCCCGGAGTTTGCCATATGTGCATGTGCATATGCGCGGCAAGTTTGGACTGGAAGTGAGTGGGGCGTGGCCGGGGCGGGGGTGGTAATCTGCCAACCAATAACTGCAAATTAGATTATCCGCTGGACGCCTGGAGCACTCACAGCAACGCCAACTGACCATCCCGGTCAGTATCACTCTAAGTGGAAGTCGGACTGACCATGGAGGTGGCGGCGTCGGTGGTTGATGGCCGGCGGGGCGTCCGCTCCGTCCAAGTAACTCGCCATGAAACGCGCAACTTTTCCACCGCAATTTGCTGGCAGGGCGGCGGTTGGCGTCCCTCCATCGGTTGTTGGCGAGGGCGGTGGCTAAACTTTCCGCCGAAAACCACGCATATTTTCATGAAACTTCTGTTGGAAAATGTTTCAAACTTATTTAAATCTTTGCCTAAAAGAAATTAGGAGCAACTGGCTAACGATTCCTCTTATACTTGTGAGAGGAATTGGATGATTTTAGGACTTCTCGGGAGTGGAGTAAATTACATGGGACTTAAGTTTTGTTCAGGTTCCAAAAAGCTATAAGAATAATAGGCAATGGTCGGTAATTGCTTGGGGAATATGATTAATAAATAATAGAAAAATACTAAAATTTCTAGTCCCATATAAAACTGATTTGTCTTAGGATCTAATCTTTTGTTTAGGTCCAAAAAAAGTAATGGAAATAATTGGCAAGGAGCGCTGATGCTTGGGGAATAAATAGGATTACTAAATAATAGAAAAATACTAGAATTTCTAGTCCTATATTAAAGTAACTTGTCTTAGGATCTTACATTTTGTTTAGGTCCCAAAAAGTTATGAAAAGAATTGGCCAGGGGCAGTGATTGCTTGGGAGAATTATTTAGCGATGTCGGTTTTTTTATTTCCTTCCGGATAATTAAATACTTAAGAACTTTTTATGCCACATTAAGTCGATCTGACTTTGTATCTGAAAAGATCTTTGGCGTTACGAGTCAGAAAATTTAGCCTGTGGTTATGGGAATCCCTTAGTCGGACTTGAAGGAGTTGGAATTGATTCGAAAATTCAACAAATTTAAAAAAGGCCTCGCTATTTTTAACCTTAATCTTTCCTGTTTAGTTTTCAAGCATCCCTCGCTGGTGGATGGGAAAGTAATGAGCATATTGCTCAGCCCGGTAGGTCGGTGGTTTTATATGAACACCAAGCAGACAAAACCAATAAAAATAATTCAAAGTTTTCCGCTTAGAGTTTTGTTATTATTTTTCCCGCTTTCCTTTGGCCTCAATCTCATTGTCACTTGGGAGTTGACGAGGCCCCCCAACCGCCACAGGAACTGGCCAACGATTTACGATGTCGTTGCCGCTGTCGTCGCCGCCACGGCAACTGGCGGCCCGGAAACGGCCATTAACCAGCGGAGAAAAGACGCCACCAGCCGCCAATCCGTTAAGGACTCACACGCAGTTGCTGGGGACCAAGGACCAGTCTAATCGTAAATCAAATCAGATTCCATTCGCGCCGTCTCTACGGTTGCCTGATTCGTGGCCATAATTCTTGCATCGCCGCCGATCGCAGGCATATTAAAGTGTCCCGTTAATTGGAATTCGTGGCAAACTTTTCAGCTTACCCGCTGCCCTTCAAGCTCATCCGAGCCGGCCGCAGTCTGGTTGGCCGGAAGTGCGAAAATGTGTTCTCCCGTCATCCACATGCCGTCCAAATGCTGTCACTCATAATTAAACGCTTCCAGCTCGCATTAAAACCGAAAGGGGGGAAACTTTTCGCATAAAGTTGGTAATTAAAGGGAACATCGTTATCGGTCCCAGCCGGTCCGAGGGGGAGGCAAATTAGAAGACACATCGACGTGGCCACTGGGCAGTCTGACTCATCCTGTGGAAGTAGACTGAAAATGTTGACACCCAAACCCCAGTGAGCTGTTCGGTTAAACTCCTTGCAGTTCTTCACTTCAAAACACTTCCAAATTACCAGTGGTCAGCCTGTTCGTCATGACTGATCCGGCTCATATCTTGCGCAACAGCGTCAACCGCCCGAAGCGCCGCAAGCTCATCCCCAACCTGCTCAGCAGCATCCTCCAGGTGGTGGCCGATGCGGATGAGCCGCTTACCCAGCACGAGATCGTGGCGGCCGTCTCCCAGCGCATGGACCGCTCGGACGAGGAGCTGAAGCGCCAAATCACCGTCAGCCTCAACGACGCTCTCATTTACGGCTACATTCGGGTGAAGAACTTCCGCTATTCGGTGACGGAAACCAAACTGGACCCCAATGAGCCGCGGGAGTTGCGCAAGCCAAAGCCGAATCAGTCAGGCAGCGAGAAGCCCGCACCAAGTCCGCCCAGGCCGGTCAGGCCTGCTGCTGGTCCTTCGGCAAGGACAGCCAACTTGGTTGGGCAATCGGGGGCTGCCAAAAGAATAGCCACCAAGTCGGCTGAGGATATGAAGAGCGCTTTTAGGAGCACCGTCAAGCCCAAGTCTGTGGAGGCGGCGGCTCTGAAGGTGGAGGCTTTCATTCAGAAGAACGAGAAATCGGAGCAGAGGATTTACTTCAGCGATGATCTCGTTGATTTTCCCCCGCCCAAAACCACCGAGACGGTGGCCGTTCAGGTCGAGAAAGAGGAGCTGAAGGCGACGGAGAAAATCACCCCAGGGCCGTCTAAAATCGACCAGATCGTGGAAACGGAGCAAACAGCTGGCTTGGTCGATGTGCTTCCTGTGACGTCAGACGAGGAGCCGGCCCCGCAACCCAAGCCCTCGAGACGAGTCCTTCTGCGGACTACGCGGGATATCCAGCCGCTGACCATGGAGGAGCTGAAAGCCTTGCGCGAGGCTCCACCCTCGAGTGACAGTGAAGATGAAATCGACATTCCGATTCCCACCTACTCATCCATTGTCGCTTCAAGAAAACCTAAAAAGTCCGAACCAAGGAGCCCCTAACGAAGACAGCAAATCAATCAAATCCAATCCGTCCAACCGGCCATAGTCTGAGGGCCAATAGGCCGAACAGCCACCACTTCCCAGCAATAAAACTTTCGATCCTTACAAAAAGAGAACTCAGGACTTTTTTTTTTTTTTGGTAAATTGCAGACTTCTTGAGTTCCTTTTTGAACTTGAGCTTCTTCTGGAAGATTGACTTTGAGGGATGATGTAGCCGACTTCTGGGCTCCCTAATAACTGCAGATTTTTGATTCTTGCTTCTCTAAAAATTTCTACAAAAAATAATTGTATGCTAGACAGATTTCCAGTTCGTAGTTTCTTCTGTGAGATTTTTAAATTATTTTGTATTATTTATTCTTGACTGTAGGGAAGACTTCACAGGGTAAGCGAGATTTTTGGGGCGCCACAACCTTCAGTAAAGTCGTCGAGGGTCTAAGACGCTAGCTAAATTCAGTTTTTCAGTCCTTGAGTTGTTCAAAATTTTTCGAATTTTGTTTTAAGATGATCGCTTCAAAGACTTTTAAATGCAAAAGTTAAGGGAATGTTTCGTAGGATTCGTAGGATAAGCGAGTTTATTGGGGCGCTTACTTCTACAGTAAAGTGAATTGTTCAGTTTTTTAACAAAGTGTTTTCTCCTCTTTGCGAAACAATTGAGGTTCCTATATGTTAGCTCTTTGGAATTATGTCCTTAGTATACTTATTCTTTAAGTCTTATCAAAGCCCTTTAAGTCCAGAAAGTAGGGAATCGTGGAGGTGTTTAGTCGCTGAGCTTTAAGTATTATATTTCTTCTATTAAGATTCTAGACACTATAATCTATTAAAGATTCCATAAATCAGCTTCTTCCTTTCTCCAATTTCGAGCTTAAATATGGAAATACCAAAAGACTATCCAACCAGGCCCGCCCACAAACTTAGACTTAGAACTTGAATTTGCCAGGCTAGAATGTTGCAGATTCAATTTGCTTATCGGGTTTTAGGGCTTTTAAAAGGTGCGTAAAATCCAAAGAGCCCTTTTGGGCATTCAATATGCCTGCTCGTTAAAAAGCTGAACGTAAAACAACAATAAATAAACAATTAAAAAAAAAAATAACCATAAATAGCAACGCGATGAAGGGTGAAAGGGTGCATTTGCCTAAGGGCCAACCAGCCTTCCTTATAACACCAAAAGTAATGAGGTTACTTGGCCCCACCAAGCAAAAGCGAAGACGGAATACTCTGTAAGATAAATTGTCTTTAAGAGTCGAAAAGTCTTTTAAAGAAATCAAGGGTTAGGCAAAATAAATCCTATAAGCTGAGATTGTTAATAATTCATTTCCTTTTTTTAGTAGAAGAACCAAGACTCTAAACTATTTATGCTTTGGGACTCTTTCTGGAACTGAAGATCCACAGGTTTTACAATTTACCATTTCTAAAGATCAGCATCAAAGTGATCAAAAGGATCGTAAAACAAAGCCCAACCGAAGAAATCAAACAATCATTAAAGCCGTCAAAGATTCTGTATATGATTCCTCCATCTTCCACAATATCTGAATATTAACTCCTTAAGATTTGAAATTCTTTACGAAACAAGAAATATCGTCCCTTAAACTCCTTAAATATCCACACTTCCTCTTCGTAGGCCCAGAATAGCTGAGAATTTGAGCAGTTGGTCTTGAACTTGACTGTCGTGGGCGTTGTTGCCGGTCAAGTCGTGAATGTGAAGTGAATACAAATTTGGGGGCGTGGGCCAAACAAGAAAATTGGTTTAGGGCGGTCAGAACTACCCTCGCCATCGTCCTGCAACGTCCGTTGCCCGCCATCAAGGCAGCAAGCATAAATTGTGCTATAATCAAACAACTGGGGGAATGGGCGGGTCCGTTAACCCCCTGAGGCCATTGCCGGCATCAAAGTGCCGAAAATCACACGGCCAAAGGATTTGCTCTTTTTTTACTTCTCCTGCCAAATCGTCAATTCGTTGAACGGCACGCAGACCGCGGCAGCTTGTCCTGCTTAGGAAACTTTGCTTTCCTATCTTATTTCTTAATCTCAATTAGAAAATCGTTGGCTATTTTCAAAAGGACAAAAGGAAGGAGCGCGATTCAACCTAAATTATAGGGTCTCCGATTCCTTAAATATGTAAACGCGCGACGGACTATAAAAAGTGACGGACTTAAACCTTCAAGGTGTTCAGAGCTGGCAAATTAAGAGGGACTCAATAGGAAAGAACTCGATTGGAGTTTTTTCTTGTAAGAGCTTTTATACCTTCTTCTTTTATACAGACGAACAGAAAACACGAGGAGGCTAAGAGCTTCAAATGCTTTTATCGCTAATAATGTAATAACTCAGAGTCTGTTAATTAGGAAGGATTCAATTCAATTCTACTAAATCTGCTGGAAAATTTAGGTAACAATTTTCTCGTTAGAGCTTTTTATACTCTGGGAATAATAACCAAAGCCCGACCCCAAGACAAGAGAACAGCAATCAGGAGAGGGCTGATATTTCATAATTCTTTTATCTTGAGAAATACTCAAGAAAGATTAAAGACCAAATATGTTTTGAAAAGACCTGTAAGTCAGCTTGTATTATAGTTTCCTTATGTGGTTCCTAAATATTCCTAGTGCCTGCAATCCTGCTGAAAACAAAGGCCCTTGAGCTCAAAAAGGAATTCAAATCAGATATACCCTAAAGTAGGCGTGGCAACTAAGGGCATTGATATTATTAATCTGACCAGTGTCAGAACAAAAAAGATCATTAAAATTCAGAATCGAATCAGATCCCACAACGTACAATAGTGTGATTTCTATGTGAGTCGTTAGGTCCACAATCGGTTTTTGCATTCGCTTGTGAAATACGAAAAGAAAAAAAAAAAACGATACGAAACTTTCATTGATTTCCAGCGGGGCAAAGAGCAAAGTGCGTTGTGTTCAAAATTTCAGGTAATATTTTTTCAATTATTTACATTATAACGGAAGCGATCCCTCCGCATTACGTAAACATTTAATTACGCGTGTCCTGTGAGTTCAAAACCATGGCTCAATGGCAGCATATTAAAACGCGGTCCTTTTACAACCGCAACACTCGCCAGAACCTGGCCCAAGAGATGGAGTCCGGCTTCCTTTTCGACTCCCCATCCACATCCTCTTCGTTGGCTAATCGCCGCAACACAAAGATCACCAACTGGCGCCATCGCAGCGCCGATCGCTCCGACGTCTGCTCCGAGCAATCCGGGCTCCCCGAGCAGTTCTCCCAGGACAGTTTCGTCCAAGAGGGCACGTCCACCGAGCGCTTCATGCCCAAATGCTCTGTCTCATCCTCGGGCCTGAGCCGCCTTCAGACCGAAATGTACACTCGGTTCATGGACATAATCAGCCAGGATGTCGGCCCGATTCTGGGCCGTGGCGGCAGCACCGTCCTCCGCATCGAGCGGAAATACAATGTGATCATTAATCTAGACCGCCAGCGCCTTGTGTTGGCGGTGCGCGGCCAGCAGGAGGTCCAGGTGAAGGCCGCCCTGGCCGAGATCCGTCAAATAGCCATAGACAATCGCCTGAGGATGGGACGCTCCGTGTTCATGGTGGCCTCTGAGATGCCCAGACCAACCTACAGCTGGCGTAATCCCGGCATGGTCGAGGTGAGCCAACTACCAATGCCCAATGGAGGGCCACCGCGTCACATCAGCTGGGATTTAATGGACGGCCCGCAATCGCAGGCGCACCCCCCGCTGTCTGTGCCCACAGCTGCCTATGAAGAGCTGCCGCCCACCGAGACGATCCATGATTTCCCCGATAACTCGCTGTTCGGCGCCAGCAGCAACACAGTGGTTCGCATTCTGTTCCAGCGGCCCACACCGCCCACACCGCCCACACCGCCCGCACGCACCGTGGACTCGGCCTCCACCTCTGAGGTGGTCGGTGACACTGGCAGCATTGGAACGGCCGCTGGACCGGCCCTCTATCATATTCCCCATGCCGTGTGGATGTTCGAGCAGGCCTTTGGGCAGTATGGCAACGAGTGGTGCCACTGGCTGAACCACCGGTTCGCCCGGCCCACAGCGCTCCAGGCCCAGGCCTGGCCGATCCTGATGCAGGGCCATGACCTCATTGGCATAGCCCAGTCGGGCATGGGCAAGACGCTGACGTATCTCCTGCCAGTGCTGGTGTTTGTGAAGAACCAACTCCAACAGCCGGAGCGCGAGGTGCGCAAACCTTTGGCGCTTATTGTGGTGGCTTCCTTTGATTTGGCCAACCAGCTCAGCGCGGAGATCAAGTCCTTCAACAATTCCCAAATATGCTGGTAAGTCCCCAGAGCATCTGGGCAGAACCTGCCTTCACTTCTCTACTCCTTAGCTCGGTGGTCCATGGCGGTGTGCGCCACGATCGTGTGATGAACAACCTCTCGCACATTGTGATCGGCACTCCAGCCCGTTTGGTGGAGCTGCTGGACAACGAGGAGCTCAATGCCTGTGCCGTGAGCTTCCTGGTGGTGGACGAGCCCGACCGCATGCTCTGCATGGGCTTCGAGCCGCAGTTGCGCTTACTGCTGACCTACTTGCCGCCAGATCGGCAGACGGTGATGACCATGGTCAACTGGTGCCCCGAGGTGGCTCGCCTGGCGCGCAGCTTCACCCGGCAGCCGGTCCAGGTGCGCATTGGACCCCAAAACAGCTGCGCCAGCGCGGCTCGGCGCACCACTCAGCTGGTCTGCGTGCTGCATGAGCGCGACAAGTTCCCCAAGGTGAGTGGTGCGTAATTTTAAATGCAGTTGACTTGATGAGCGCTGCTTGCAGTTGGTGGGCTTTATTCACCACATGGATCCGCTGGAGAAGGCTGTGATCTTTTGTGGCAACAAGGCTCGAGCACGGAATGTGTCCCATAAGCTGGACCTGAGCAAGATTGACAACGTGCTGCTCACCAATGAGCTGGACCCGCGGGCCCGCGACAAGGTCATTGTGGATTTCTGTTCGGGCCACAAGCGTCTAATGATCGTCGTGGAGCTCAGCCCACGCGAAATCGACGTGGAGAATGTTACGTAAGTCAAACGCACTCAACTGTCTTATGTCCTTTTTACTCAAGAATGAAATGTGTTTCAGTTATGTTTTTAATTATGATATTTCGCGGCAAATGGAGGAGTACATGCACAGGATTTGCTTCATTGACCGCAATGGCGAAAGGCCGGGCAATTATATTAGCTTCGTGACCCGTGACGACTGGGCCAGGGCCAAGGACCTTATACACCTTCTCGAGGAGGCCCGCCAGGAGGTCCCCGAAGACCTGCATGCCATGGCCCAGCGCTACCAGTTGCACCGCAGCCAGCGCAACCTGAGTTGCGGCAGCAGCCGCCATGCCCGCAGCCAATCGGTTGCAATGATCTAGAAATCTTCAAGACACCAACAATTGGGCGGCGGAGGGCGAAAAACTTTAATTGGCTGCTGGCTGTTCACTAATCGCCAGCGAAATTACAGAATTGATTGATTCGCTTGCCTGCCCGACCGCCGCCGACGTTCTTTATTGTTCCAAACACAACTCATTTCTTTCCTTATTGTGCAACTGTTTTTATTAAATGCCCCGGACTTTGCCGACCGCCGACCCGACCCACCCGTGATAAGGGCAATCGTGCAAATGTGCGCCATTTAGTGGTAAATCCTTTCATCCCTCGACCGCTTTCGCTGGGTCGCTTCGTTGGCCTGTCGGTCGGTCGGTCGGCCATCCACCTGGGCTCCATTGAATGCCCTACGCACATGACCATAAAAATGTCTAATCCATTTGCCAGATGCTTATGCACGCCTGCACTCTAGAGATTAATAATAAATGTTGCCGAGGCCATTGGTCCAACTCGATTCGGGCTAGCGTTTTCCTATCGCTGGGTAGTTTGTGTGCGCTCAGGTTCGTGACGGGGATTGCGTCAATCAGGAAACAGCGGCACACGCCTCCTGCGCTTCCGTCGTCCGCGTCGGCCCCGCCGTCAAATCAATTTCAACTGTCAATCAGTCAATAACTTAATCGCGAATTGCTCAACACACCCATTCCATTAATATTGCTTTTTCCCCCCCGCTTGATTTCTTCGGGGTAATCCGGCACACGGCACACCGTCTAATTCACAGATTTTAATGACAGGGTGGATCCTTTCATTTACTTTGCTTTTCTCGAAGAATATTGCAATCTAAAGCTGAAGAGTTTTCTTAACCATAATTTTACCCTTTCTCTAAATGATTTTCTGCTGTCGGAAGCCCACAATTTAATTTATTGCCAGTTGGGGTAAAATGAGTGAGCGGTCTCGTTTGATTTTTACCCTAAAACTTACCCTTGCATAAGCTCACAATTTCTGGCCATTATAATCAAAGAAATTAAGCCTTAAAGATGGTAAGATTAAGGTTCCCAAACAGATCTAAAAACAGAGGTCTGTCTTCATTCCAAAATTGGGGTATTAGGTATATATTTGTGCCGTTGACCCTTTTGATGTTTTTTTGTATGCTGCTTTTTTCTTCCAATTGCCCTTCTCTGCTAAGTATTTTACTTATCCTTTTGCCACAATAACAATTCCCTGGACCAAATCTAAAGTCTAATTCCTTGCCGGTTAGTACTCCTTTGAGGGGGTAAACATATGTCCCAGGGACTTGTATGAATTATGCCAGCTAGCAAAAAGGGCGGGGGAATTGCTGGTGGTGTTAACATTTTTATCGTTCACCGATTTTTATTGGGATTACTACAATTTATAACGCACTGTGACCGTTCGGCAGGCAGCCTCAGGCTGCCGTGGCTTCTCGGGTGGCTGGTGGCCATCAACCAGGTCGGTCGGATTGGCCCAGCGTCGTTGTCGTCGTGGATGCTAGTAAATTTCGCAGTCAAAACACATGTCACGTATTTCGGTCGTAATTATGGGGAACGTGAGATTTTCTTGAACATTTTCTTGGTAGTGCTGGTTGCTTCCGTTATGGCGACTTGTAAGATTCTGGGTTATAATTTTTGGATATTTTAATTAGAAAATTGCACAATGATTTGGGCTCAGGCAGCGCCACTGGGCGGCGGTCCAGCTGTCGACAGGGTTATTTGCTCAATTGCATTCTCGCTGGGCAGATCCTGCAGGTCCCGAGCCAGCTGAGCGATTAAGGACTGAACTTGGGCCACAAAGTTTTTGACGAGTTCGCGCCGCGATGTTGTGGCCTGGAGGCTGCCAATAATCACAGCAGCTTTGGGGGTTTCAAGAAATTATTTAGGATTACAAAATCATCGTTTTGAAACTTACCCAAGACTGTGAAAAATATAAAGCGCTGCATTTGCATTTTAAGGCGACTTACTAACCGCCGAATGCATTCGCCAACGAACTTAAATACCGCAGGCTACGTGTCTCCATGGACCTTCGGCACACGTCGCTTGGAAGATTAAACTGAAGACCTGGAAAACCTTACAGCCCTACGGAATTAGCTAATTGAAACCTTTTATTGGATAATTGTCTTACCCTAAATGGGTAAGGAGTAATATGGATACAACTAGCGGCTTGCCCAGGACATGTTTGCTGGTCATTTGTAGTTTTATATTTAACTATTTATCCTTTGGTCCAATTCAAGTCTTTTAGCCACTCCTTAAGCCCTTTCATTTTTTAATTAAAGTTTGCCAACAAGATTAAAATCTGTTGTACCGGTTTAGTCTCAGAAAAGAAATAGGTTTAAGATTAATATAAATTATATAACACATTTCCAGGAATAATTTAAAATCCAATTTCGGAAAAGCACTTAAGATATTGAAGAAAATAAACAGCCAATCTCAAAGTTAATTGAACCTTTTCAAAATAGAGTTAACGTAAAAAATCATTTGTTTTAAACAAAATCGTGACCTCTTGATTCGAAACACTGATTAGCTTTCCCGAACAATATTTCGGAGAACGGTTTTTAGTCATTTACTAGAAAGCTCAGAGGAAGTCGGTGAACGCCTTTCGGATGGCCGAAATGTTCGCAAAACGCAGGGCAATCATCAAACTAAATGCACAGGAACCTAAATTGGGAGAAATCGGCGAGTGGTAAAGTGTTTTTGTCTCAAAAAATCAGCGACAAGATTTGATCATTGAGAAGTCGCATTAACTCTAAATAAAAGTTCACGATCGAAGGATGGCAATGAACTGAAAATCAAAGCGAAATTGTCATTTCATCTCTCTGTTTTCTTCGAAGTCCTTTGCTGTGTTAGGCAAGCTGAGCTCAAGTGAAATCCATGTGGAATTTTAGGCTGGGATAGTCTTTCCCCTTGCCGAAACAATGAACAGAAACGCCGATCGCACTCAGAGTTTTATTTAAATTAAAATTATGCGAGCAATGGATTTCCTTTAAAATTTATTCAAAGATCCCTCTCCATCACGTTGCATTGGGAATCGCTTTGAACCTCTTAAACTAAATAAATGTTTTTCAAAAATATGTATTTTCTTTTCTTTTGAACTCACAATAAAAAGAATTCCCCAAAAGCAAAAGAAGCCCAACTTTGCTTTCCAGTTACAGGACAGAAAATTTCCTTTCCTTCCTTTATGTCAGCTTAGCTAAAACCAAGCCAAAGGATTAGATAAGTGTGACTGGTTCAATTTTCAATTGCACTCGAGCCGACTAACCCTCGTGGGGCTTTTTCAATTGAGCCTTTCGGAGTTGCCTGCTGTTGCCCGTGGGATCTAAGAAAAAAGGATTATTTAAATACAAAGATCGTGGAATTTATGAAATTCAATAAGCTTAGCAAAATTGTAGTTGGTTGCAACAGAAATTTTTTATTTGACTTTCAAAGAAATAAACATGAGTGGGGAAAAAAAAACTTCACAAATTATGGCAAAATGCAAAGAAAAAAAAAAAAAAAATCAAGCAACTTTAGACTTTGACGGCGGAAAGAGCGGCAGGCACGGCTCCAGCCACAGCGCCAGTAGCGATTCCGGCCACAGTACCCACTCCTGGCAAATTGGCAACCAGAGGACCAGCCACAGGCAGACCTTTAACCGCATCGAGAGGACCACCGCTGCCGCCCGTCAAGCCGCCAGTCACACCGCCCAACAGGCCATCGGGACGCGCCCAGGTGGTGCTAATGTAGCAAACTGGAAATAAAGGACACTCAAAAAATTAGTCGGCTCCTTGCAGTTGGCTTGAGCTCGCCTTTGGCTTTGTGCCGTAGGGCTCGGCATGCCAGGACTCTGGCAGGGAATACATACCGCACAGGATGAGGCATGCGAGGTACGTTTTGTTGAACATTTTGAATTGAATTTCTGTGCTCGGCGTTAACTTTGCAAACTGCTTGCTTTGAATGCCTCCGTCTGCGACTTATATACAAAAATGGGGCCACATTTCAATCGCACTATGGCACGTACACCCCGTTCCACGGCAGCTGTACTACTCTACATTCATATGAATGCGTATCTATGTACGCAAGTATGTCTACATCGTCTGTAGCCAAGAGCTTGCTCGATGCTCGGCCGCCACGCAGCCGAAGTGTAAACAAAAATTCAACGTCAAAGTCGTCATGCCCGCGAACTCGCACCAGCCTCGGTCTGAATGGGTGGGTTAAGATTCGTAAGACGGCCAGTGGATTTGCTGAAAATAATTCCAATTGCATTGGAATTGGCCAGATTTTTCGCTTGCCAAAGCACGCAATTCCCAAAAAGCAATCGCAATTCTTAGGAAATTCTTTCTTGACTTCTTCAATAGTCAACTGAAAATCCATTCAAGCTGGTGATAATTTCTGAATTGAAAATGTCTTTTGAAGCTGGGAGAGTCTATTGAATCGCAAGCTGCTTTTGCAGACGACCGACAGTTGAGCAATTTGATAAATTTGTTCAAGACTCGTTTGTGGAAATTTAGAACACTTTGGGTTCCTTTAAATAATCTAAAAATTTAAAGAAATGGAAGATTTTTTCCTACTTCCTGCACAGAGTTATGGTGGTTAAAGGTTTCAGTTGGAAATCATTCGTTTGAGCTCTTTACTGATGTTTTAAAGCTGAGAAACAAAATGTGGAATATTTATAAACTTTTTGGTAACTTGCAAGCCTTAAAGCGAGATTACACAAACTTAAAGAAACTGAAATAAAGTTCTCTCTTTCTGTATAGAAAGAGTTAAAGAAATATAAAGTCAATTGGAAAGTATTAAACAGCTTAAATAAAATTAAATTAAATTTAATAAAGAAACAAGAAATTTGTGTCTTTTAAGCCTTTATTAATGATGATTGAATATTATATATAAATACAGATAGGAAGAGGGACTTAAGGGATTGGAGATAAAAAATTACCAAGTTCAAAGTTCGTAGCGCTTTGCTCGCCAACCTTCAATAAAAATGCTGACCAAATTCTTTTTGGGGCACGCGAACTCCAACGATTCTTGACATTGAAAAATCCAAGAGTGCAGAATTTTCAGTTTTTGCTCTTCAGCTCTGCGTTGCTTGGGTTTCCAGAGATTCTCTTTGCGTTAAGAAAAATTAGGTGGGCAGTCTTTCCTCCAGCTCCTAAATTATTTATAATGAATAAGTTTATAAAGAAAATCCATCTCGGGGACTCAGCTAAGAATGCAGAGTTGACTGAGCTTGCTGACAATTCTTTTGTTGGGCAATTTTTGAGCTTTGGTAATATAAAAATGCAGAATTTGCAGTTTGTGATCCTCAGTCCCAAGATTCTCTTTATATTAAGAGCCAGTTCCTTAATTCTTCTAAGTTCTTAAAGAAATAGTCTTAAACTCTTTTTCAGACCAACAATTTGCTGACAATTCTTTTTAGTTTTGTTAGCCAAGCGATTCTTGACCTGAGCAATCTGAAAATTCGTTGGCAATTCTTTATTTTCCCTCTCTGTTCTCTTTTTCCCTCGCTCTTTTCTGACCCAATTAACTGATTTTCGCTCTTTCAGCTTTTTTATTTTGGTTTGTAGTTTAACTGCAGTTGGGTCACGTCCGTTTGAAATATTTGAAAATATTATGTAACTGGCAGTGAAAGGAAATTTTTCAATTGCCATTTTTTTGTGTGGCTGTAATAAAAATGAATCTATTTTGTGTGGCCAACTGTCATTCGGGTTATTTGGGCTAATTAGATTTTTTGTTTTGTTATTTTTAGCGGGCGAAAATTAAATGAATATCGATTAGTTTCTACGTGACATTTGCGGAGGAACCCATCCAGCCCTCAGCCCCAGGTGCAAATGGAGTCACGTGTGCGGTCATCAGTCTCTGGCCAGCATTTTCGTGCCCATGGGCGAGCACGCGAATTGCCAAAAAAATCGCAATCTTAGGCATCTGGCGAGCCTCGGCGCCCCGCTCCGATTGTTTGTCTTCCGGGAAATGGGGCCGTGTAGGCGGACGGGCCCCAATAAACAAACAACTCTGGCCACGTACGGGCCACACGTTTCCGGCCATTGTGCGGTGACCTGATCGATATAAAAATGCCCCGAGATGAACATTTTGAAAATCAGTTTAATTAATCGGATTTATAGAGCGGCAGCAACACCGACAGCGACCTCGACATCGGCGTTGGCCATCAATTTTGCACGGTCAATAATCCAAATCACACACACACACACACACAGCCAGGATGGCAACCGACTCACGTAACCGGCTAATTGCCCTCGTTGTGATGGTGACAACATTAGGTAATTAGAATGCCTGCGATGTGACTGGATTATAATTGGTTCTGACTGACGGATTGGCCGTTTTTGTTTGCCTTTTTCCTTGCCTTTTGCAGTCGGCTCAGGGGTCGCCCAGAACTCCACGTTTGTGGCCAGCATAGTCAGCTCGAACAATACGATTGAGACGCCGACGGGAAGGAGCACGAACGAGACGATTACGATCAATATAAGCGAATTAATAGCGGCAGCCGAGCCGAACACAACGACGACGACAGGAACAACGACCACGGGAACAACTGAGGCGGCAACAACGACGACGCCGGCTTTAAACACCACGGAAACGACAACACCCTCGAGCACCTCAACAACTCCAGTGACCACAACGACCACAGAGGCAGCCACAACAACTGAGGCCTCCAGTCCGTCTTCTTCCTCTTCGTCTTCGTCTTCCTCCTCCAGCTCATCCTCGTCCTCAAGCAGCTCCTCTTCGTCCTCCTCGACAACAACAACCACGGAGACCCCAGCCACATCCACGACAGTCACGGCAACAACAACTCCAAGCAACACCACATCAACATCCACCACACTATCCCCAACAACAACAACTCTAGGTGATATAATCCTGCCCCCGACCCGCAATCCGGGCAGAAGGGGACGTCGTGGACGCAATCGGCGCCGCCGGTCAACAACAACGACAACCACGACAGAAGCTCCCACCACAACGGAGATCACCAGCACCACCAGCAGCAGCAGCAACTCCACCACAGATCCTGACACCAGCGAAGACCTAAGCCAGATCGATGAGCTGGTGGCCTCGGGGGCAAATGGAGTCCTGGAGCCGATACCCGGCCTGCCGCCGAACCTAGGCAACTTCGACAACCAAAGGATACCCCAGTAGGAAGGGCTGTTGGTTAATTTTAAATCTTTGTTTAAACTGAATATTATTATATTTTTTTATTTGAAATCTTTTTTGAATCCTTGGGAAAGACGCACGCGAAAAACTATCAGCGGTTGATGGTTCGCAAGGGAGCAACCGCCACTTTTATTACTGCCACACACACACGGGCAAATAACAGTTGGTGTGCAATTAATTTAGCAAACTGTTTGCCGCACACAAATAAATATCCTCCGACGCACGCAAACACACAAATAACCGCCGGCCAACCCCCCAACCGGCCAGCCAAGACGGAGCAAATGAGCGGCTGAAAATTGTGGCCGTGAATGCAAGGGGAGCACCACATTTCCACCTTCGACAGAACACCAGCAGAGCGCACAGTGAGACCAAATTGATTTGGATAGGTAATAATTTTCAGCGGTGGTTAGTTTTGCTTAAGTCGATTGGATGCTTCGGCTTCTTGAAATGAAAGGCATTCCTGCATTGGAAAGTTTTTGCTTCAGATAATCAGTGGAATGAAAGATTCTTAACTCCGTTGTATTGGATTTTCCGGCTTCTTTAAATGACAGACTTTTCTGAATCCCCAGAAACTCCCCTGAAGACCTTAATCGGTTTATAATTCCCTCGACTAAGTTGAAGAAATGAATAAAAAGAAAATTTTATCTTAAGATATTTTTCTGTGAGATTTTCTTAGGTATTAAGGTTGGTTGGGATCTTTTAGGCCTTGCTGGATACCTTGAACTTTTTTAGGCTTCTAGGAAGTCGATTGGGACTAAAGTATCCTCGGAGCATGAGGAGGAGGAGCCCAAGAGGAGCTTGAGTTGTAAGTTTTGGTATATGGGA
Source organism: Lissocephala sabroskyi (assembly GCA_037075105.1). Lineage (NCBI taxonomy): Eukaryota > Metazoa > Arthropoda > Insecta > Diptera > Drosophilidae > Lissocephala > Lissocephala sabroskyi. The sequence continues at coordinate 5,887 of JBAMCP010000435.1, read as the reverse complement.
TCTGATATAATTCGATAGAAAGAGTTCTTATCCCTTCCGTTCAAAGCCTTTTAAGATTCTTAGAAACCAAGAAAGGCATTTACAATTGTAAACTCAGATAAGATGAGCGAAATATTTGAGGTTCTTGTATATTAGCAGTCCCATAGCATTTGTTGAAACTTATTAGATAAGCTGAGCCCGAAGGCCTTTGTTGCTCTGGTTTTATACACATTGCACTTAAGAATTTAATATTAAGATACAATTAAAATAAATAAATAAATATTAGATAAGTTAACTACTAATTGATCTAAAGCATTAACTTGGGTTCATAAAGCCTTCATTTAATGTCCCTTGATATTTAGCTTGATGTCTCTTGAACCTTTGAATCTTCTTCGTTTATATTTTCCTCTTTATTCCCGATCTCATTGGATTTCTGAACACCTTTTTCCATCGGACTTCAAGACTCTTTTGTAAGCGAACAGGATACTTCAATTTAAAGAGACGAAATGAAAACATGAAACCACTGTTCGGTCGCAAAACAAGGCACACTAAATAAACACAATTTAACTTCCACTTTCAACACATCAACACCCGACCCTGGACCCCAGCCACCCCCACTGCTGGGGGTGCCCAGTCGCCGCCCCGTGCAGTCCAGTCAATTAGTGCGCTTTTTGTAGCATTCGAAAGGAGACTCAGCCCAGAAAGAGAGGACGGCCGACCGGCCAACCCTGACGGGAGGGCGAAGTAGCAATTAAAGGCGACCCGTTGCCATTATTATTTTTGGCCGGGCTTATTGCCATCCTTCTGGGCTCATTAAAATCTCAACTAACAGTTTCAATTTCGTCAGCTGGCCAAAGAAAACACAATTACTCCCCAACCCGCCCCGCTCTGCCTGTCATGATATTCGACGTCTTCAATTAGTTAATCTAACCCAGCAACCGAGTCCCGAGCAGCTGCGCCGGCCGCGGCAACAATCGCGGGGGGCACGTGACTTATCGGCGGGCTCTGGATGAGGTCTGGTGGAATTTCTTGCTGGATGCATTATAAAAAGCAGCCCAGTCAGCGAATTCTAAGCACTCAAAGATTCAAAATGCATTTGGGAGGTAGGCAATTGGCACAAATCTTCTTGGCCGTCGTGGGTAAGTTTTTTAGGATTTGGCCATGAACTTTGGGTTCTAGGTGTGGTGAATTTTGCAGCTTTGGGAACAGCCCAGGCCTGGTTGTGGAAGCTGCCGAGCCTGGAGGACTTAATCGAGAAGTCCGAGCAGAAAAAGGAGAAGGAACTGAACAAGGCCCTAAACTTCATCGAGAAGACAAAGGAGAAACAAGAGGCCTGGCTGGAGAAGAAGGTGGCCGAGTGGGAGAAGATCAAGGAGTGGTTCGACGAAAAGAAACTGAAGGAGCTCGAGTTCTTCGAGGCCAAGAAACTCAAAGAGCTCGAGTTCTTCGAGGCGAAGAAGGAGAAGCTGGCCGACAAAATCGAGGCCATTGAAGACAAAAAGAAGTCGAAGAAAATTAGGCCCTGCGGTTTTACTTACCTGGAAAACACTAAGCCCCCAAAAGTCTATGCCCCCTATCCGCAGTCCGAGGAGGAGAGCGCCGAGTATCAGCCGCCTGAGCCGGAACCCCAAGAGCCTTCATATCCTGTTCCCAAGCTCAAGTACTGGAAGAAAACTAAGCCGCTGGCTTATGATGTGCGCGAGGATTCCGAGGAGGGCGAACGTTATTTCACCTAATTTCCAAGAATCGACGACAGACGGCCCAAGGTTCATCCTTTGTATATACAGGGTGCTGCGGCACCTCCTTTAGTTAAGAACAACTAGAAAAATTTGTTCATTTATCAACTAAAATTTTATTTATGTTTATTAAATTTTCAATTCCTAAAAACTAACAACCGGCCAAGAGATGCGATATGATTGATTGGGTATCAATTTTCGTAGGTGGAAAGTGGTGTCTATTTCGGTGGCACCCTGTGTTCGGGGCGGGCGGTCGGCGGATTGTGCCGTATTTTATAATTACATTTATCATAAATATAATTAAAAATGCCAGGCCGGGCGGCATGTGGCGAACGCTTTGGGCCAAACATGTTTGCCTTGTTGCCTGCATATCATTTGCATATAAATTGAATTCCCATTTCGGGTTTGGCAGGCCATAACCCCGCTCCCTGCCCCTGTCCCTGTTCCTGGCTGTCGTGTGGAGGCCCAATAATTTATACATTTTATGTTGAGTGTTTGTTATTTCGATGTAGTACACTTGGTTCTTCTCGTCCTGTTACAGCGAAAGGATCAGGGCCAAAAAAAGGGCTGCTCCGTCAAAGCTTAAAACAAACGAAAATAAATTTCCACCACCCACCGGTTTTGGAATTTCCACGGGTCAAGTCCAGCCGCCGCCATTTGTTTGTCTTTACTTAAATTCTCTGCTCTGCCCCTGGAGTTACCCCATTAAAGCCAAGAATATTGATGATGATTTTGAGGGAGAATGAGGGCGACACAAAACCCCCCACCGATGGACGTGTGTGGCCTGGGCGGGGGGTGTGTTTGTTCCGGCTGATCCATCAAATATTCACATCCCAATCTCGGCTTCATCAAAACTTGTCAGTGGTTTTCGTGGTGGTTGACATATTGCCAGCAATATTTGCATAAATCCAACGGGGGCGGCTAAAAACGAACCAAAAAAAAAAAACCCCAAAGAAGAGCTCCCAACGCCCCACAAAGTGGCTAACGTTGTCGCTGTCACAAAGGAATGAAAAATATCCGCCATTTTCGCCAACGACTTATGACAGCCAAGTTTCAAGATCCCACACACATCAACCGTCTAATAATAAACACATCCACCCGGCCCCGCCCCGGAAATGCCAATGCCCCCCCAATGAGTTACCTTAAGTTTGGTTGGGGAATGGACCAGAAACGCTGCCCGTTTTGGGCGGTGAAAAATGCTGATGTATCGAATTAGAAAAGCTTGTCCGGTTCACTCGAATTGCATATTTACGGTTATTGATTGTGTTTTTCATCGGACCTCAATTGGCCGATAGTCGTTTTGTTCATGCGGCAATTGATTAATATTTGCATATTTTGCCAGTTAAATTGAATATGTTTATGGTCCGGTCCGGGAGGTTTTCCTTTATTCTATTTATTTTGTCTTCATCCCTCTCTCATTGTCGGCTTCGAATTCCAGCCGAGTGCGTAACAGCGAAAGGATAAATCGCAGTAGGAAAAAGCAAAAGTTAAATTTCCATATTTGGGAAAAGGAAAGCAGTCGTTCTGCTTTCAGTTGAAGAGATTCTGTTTGGGCTTTTGAGGATCTTGATCATCAGATCAATGAGAATCGAAGACAGTCTCAAAGTTCCTTTTAAATTTACCCCGCTGTCTTTTACCCTGCACTTCTGAAGCCTTTATATTTTTACACGAACGTTAACCGCTATCGCTCCTATCTCGAGCAGCACGTGGACCCCAACCTGGAACTAGACTCGAATGAAGAGATCGACGAGGCAGTTGAAAAGCTGACCAAGGCAATGCACGAAGCGGCCTGCATTGCCACACCAACACGGAGCCCATTGTCTAACCCTCCCAGCAGGGACAGGTTCTTGTGGTCGAGGACGGTTGCCGAAAAAGTTGCGGAGAAGCGTCGGCACAACAGCCGTAACCCAATTGACAAAACCGCGCTCAACAGAGCCGTTAAGGAGCTAAAGGAGCTTTTGGCCGACCTGAAAAGGCAAAGTCTTGATAGGTATCTGGAGGAGGCTGAACCCGGGGATCCACACCACAACCTGTGGAACGCTACCAGATACATGAAAAGACTGGCAAAAAGGGTGGCTCCGGTTAGGAACGCGGCTGGAAACTGGTGCAGAACCGATAAGGACAGGGCTACTGCCTTTGCCGAACACCTTCAGGAAGCCTTCACGCCTTCACAACTTGTGCTCGGACAGAGAAAGACTCATCACCGAGGACATCCTAAATGTTCCCTGCCAAATGGACCTGCCCATGTCTGAGGAAATTTCACTCCTCAACACGAAGTCCCCCGGTTACGACGGCATCTGCGCACCCGCAGTAAAAGCTCTGTCAGGAAACTGCATATCTCTGTTTTCGAGAACTACCCGCACCTGCCTCAGAACGGGATACTTCCCCACCCAGTGGAAATGCGGTTTTCTCTACAAGCTAAAAAAGAAACTTCCTGCTCCCTTTACCTCTTCCTTAAATCTTAACTAAGCCGCAGAAACTTCTACGTCTCTGGAGGTCAGAGCTGAAGTTCCTCAAGGCAGTGTTCTGGGCCCTCTCCTCCACACGCTCTACACGGCGGATCTCCCCAACATTCAGGACTAAAGACTGCTGGTGGCCACCTACGCAGATGACACAGCGTTTCTTGCGGTGGCAGGTAAGAAGACGGCATCAACGATTATTCAGAAACAACAGGACGCTTACGGGAAATGGCTGCCCACTGGTCAGCCTCAACCGCAGCATAATTCGTTGAACTCCACGAAACCCTTAAGATTCCGTGAGTGGCAGAGGAAGTGAGGAGGTACAGCTCCAAGCATGCTGAACGGCTCTCAAACCACACAAACCCACTGGCCATAAACCTTCTCGACAACAGCCAGACCTTAAGAAGGCTCAATAGGTTTCACCCACTGGACCTCCCATATAGGGACCCCGGCTAAGGCATTCCCAAGGGCGGATCCACGGGGGGGTTTTCGGGTCCGAAAGCCCCCCCACAGGGATCATATACTCGTACTTTCAAATTTATGCTTTTATTGGGAATGTTGGTAAAGTTGAAACACAAAGTTATTAACAAAAATTCGTAATTTATTGAATATTTTATATATATTAGGTTGTCAAAAAAGTCTTGCGGTATTTTTTGGGAATTTTCAATTCTTTATATAATTGGTTACAGTAATGCTATTTACGTCAAATATGCGCCGTTTTGTTGGATAATGCGTTCCCAACGAGATTCTAAGTTCATAATACCTTGTAGAAGCTCGCTTCTCTATTTTCAAAAAACTCGGAGAGCCATTTTTCGGAGGCCTCTTTTGTGGCCAACTTCTGACTACCAAGCGCGTTCGCCATGGACAAAAAAAGGTGGTAGTCACTTGGTGCAATATCTGGACTATGTGGTGAATGCAAAAGAACCTGCCATCCGAGCTCCCGGAGCTTCTGGCGCGTCACCAAAGACGTGTGTGGCCTGGCGTTGTCCTGATGAAACACAATTCGGCCTCTATTGATCAGAGATGGCCTCTTCTGCATAAGTGCTGCCTTTAAGCGGTCCAGTTGTTGGCAGTACAGGTCCGAATTGATTGTTTGGCCATAGGGTAGCAGCTCATAATGGATAATTCCCTGCCAGTCCCACCAAACACACAGAAGCACCTTTCTGGCCGTCAATCCGGGCTTGGCCACCGTCTGGGTCGCTTCACCGCTTTTCAACCACGACCGTTTGCGCCTTACATTGTCGTAAGTGATCCACTTTTCATCGCCAGTCACTATACGTTTCAAAAACGGGTCGATTTTGTTGCGATTCAGAAGCGATTCGCATGCGACGAATAGAATATGAGCTACGAGCTTGTAGTGACAACTAGCAAAAATACCGCAAGACTTTTTTGACAACCTAATATTGTATGCTTTAGTTGAGGTAGCCCATATGGAATTAATTTGAATTAAAACAAAAAAAAACAAATGATTTACGTTAAATTAAAATATTAAGAAAAAAAAAATATGGCATGAAGAAGAAGGAAAAGTTTTCTTAAGTATTACAAAAAAATAGAAAAAAACAAGTAAGGAAGTAACAGTCTAGCCCGACTGTGATATACCCTGTACCTGGCGCTTGTATCAAAATAATTTCACTATTTTCCCCGCCCATTCACTCGCTAATCTTTAAAAGCTAGCAAGTGATTGGGCCACGCTCACAATATGCGAAGTAACAA
>JBAMCP010000434.1:0-53671 GCA_037075105.1 Lissocephala sabroskyi | reverse complement strand
ATTTCACTGTTATATATAAATATAACAAAATTAAAAATGACGCTCGGAAATTCGAACTTTCGGAAATTAGAACCACCTAATTTCTGAGCGACCACTGTATTTTGAATTTGGTTTCTTGTTTCGTTTTCCCTTTTAGGAGATCTGATCAAGGTATTTTTGGCTGCTTATCTTTAATCTCCAGATCCATTGAGTTTTTCCAGCTTGGCATTTTCACTAATACTATATTTCAACTCCCTGAAAGATACGTTTTGAGATTATACTTGAAAATCATAAAAATATTTATTTAATATCACCGATTTTTAAACAAGTACAGTTGAATTTGGGGAGTGGGGCTTAATTATGGTCTGCTTGAGGAATATTTCCCAAGAACATTGAACTGTTAAATTAATGTTACACAAAGAATTTCAAAATTGAATCCCTTGCCGGGGGACCTACTTAGAAATTTGTAATAATTACTGAAAATGTTCTAATTATTTTTTTGCATTCCCAAGAACTTGGAACTTTTCCGTAAGCTCCGGTTTTTCTATTTTTAAATTTTTATCTTTTGTATTTGCAACATTTGTATTCCTTAACTGATTAGGTTTTCGTGACTCTGAGTTTAGAATGATGTGCGAATCGTGCAGATCGCGAAGGTACCCGCGATAGGTGAATATTTTTGTATATATGTGTAGATTTCCGTTACTGATATAGATATAGTATAGTAGGTATATATTTTTGTTGTATAGAGCTTTGTAATCTTTTGTGTTACTGTGTTGATTTTTGTTTTTCTTCTTGCTTTGTAAGTTGTAAATTTGATTGCAATATTATTGTATATCTTGTTCTCATCAATCTTCTATGTATATAACAAGTAATTCTGTGATTCTTCCAGCAACCAAAAATATCAACGAATTTTCTAACAGCCTCAAAATCAAATTGCGAAATTAAATTATTCGTTTATTTTGTCCTCAAGCATTTGCAATTTTTTTATATAAATTGAATTGCTGAACTGTTCTTAAAGATCTTAGCAGGTCTCGACCATCTAAATAAGTTAAGTTCCTAAGTATTTAAAACGCTTTCCCTCCGCAATACCATTGGCGGTAATTGGAGCCCATCGAGGGCATTTAAAACGATTTTAAGCTACAGTAAAATATTTTTAATACACCTGGCGAAGCTTAAGTCTTAGAATTTTTACTTTAACTACAATTAAGTTGCGTTTGCTTTTGTAAAATTTCGAATTCGAAAACTATTTGAAAAAATGTTGCATTTTTTGTGGGCTTTCTCTAAAAATCATCAGAAGGATGGAGATTTAAGATTCTTCAGGGTTTTCCTTTTCCTTTTGGTTACTTAGCAGTCTAAAAGATTTAGTATAATAATAATTAATTATTTGCTTTTTTAAGCAGTTTATACAATTGTACAATACGCGTACGAGTAAAGTAAGTAAAAAAGAACTCATTATTGTTACCGGGAAAAAGCTTTGAGTATTGGTTTCTTTTGGTTTTGTGGTTACGTCGAGTGGTTTCCAAGGCAAAGCAGCAGTCATAAAGGGATCCGCTGAGAGACAGCCAAAGAGATTGGGATACAGAGAGAAATGGGGAAGATAGTGTGGTTGTTTATTCTCTATAATCCGCCACTAAGCAAATTCCTCTACCAAAAGGTGCAGAAGTCCGGAAAAGATAGTAGATTTATCTTCTTAGTTCTTAAAAATCGTGGCTTTCCTTTACAAGAACTCTGGCTGTCTACAAGGCTTTAGTTATCTGCCCTACACCTCCTCTGGGTGCCTGCGTTTTCGGGAAATGCCTGTAAATGACATTAAAATGTTGGAAATGGTATACAGCTCCTCTCTTTGTGGTAGCACCAGATCGAAGTGTGCTGGGCTCCCGCTTGCAGAAGGATCGGTATTGGGGGAGACCTTGTAAAACAGAAGCTCGAATTGGGGTCACCTTATTTTTCCTGCAATACTTGAATTGAAGTCTTTGCTATCTTTTCCGAACTTATTCACCATTTCTATCATATTTCTCTAACTCTACAGGGCCTAGACTCCGCCTATGTTTCTCTTTATTAGCCTAAAAGTTCAATAACTTGATGGTTCCCCTTTCGATTATCTCAATCTTCAGTTTATCACATGCTTTGCATTTGGGCTGCTCAATACAATGGCACTTCTCTCTGATCGATCGGTCGGTTGTCTTTGATCCGCCTTGCTCCTTGTTCCATCCCTCGCTTACAGTTTTTCGCTCTCCGGCTCAGTTGGACTGATCGGCGACATCTCCACACTGTCGAGAAGAGGAGTCTTCTCCTCGCTGCAACTGCTGCCGGGGGCATCGTCCATGTCCATGACAAAGATGCGCGACAACTCGGCGCCGCTGAGAGTGCGTCGGGAAGGCGACTCGTCCACCGAACTGTTGTCTTCGGTGGCCCCACTCTGACCACTGCTGGTGGAAGTGCTGGAGGTGCTGTTGTTGCTGCTGCTGGTGTTGATGTTGGTGACGTTGTTGGCGTTGGCAGTTGGGTAGGCCGAAACTTGGGGTGTGGTTAAATTCGATTGGCAGGATAGCGTGGCCAACGAGGTGGTCTTGATATTGGTCGTCTTCAGGTGATTTATGGAGCAGCTGCTCCAGCTCAGTTGGTTCAGCTGCGAGCGTCGGTTACCCTGGCTTAGCCGTTGGCTATGTTCTTGTTGTTTGTGCTGCTGTTGTTGTTGTTGCTGTTGCTGTTGCGATGATACATTATTGTCATCGTTGAAGCTCATTTCGTCCTCTGAAGGACAGAATTGGTCACTGCCCCCGCTGTTCGTGTTGTTAATAGCTGTCTGCTTGAGTTTTACCAGACCGACCAGATGTCGTTCTGAATACGATTTCCTAGCGTCCATGACCCGCAGATAATCCGAGGACTCTCCAAGGTCCTCGCTTTTGGAGCTGCAGTACCGCCTGCCCCCGCCACTGCCGCCAAAGCAAGTGGTGGTCACACTCAGGCCCATTTCATTGATAGAGCCCCCGCGGTTCAGAGATTGGCGACTGTGACTTCGGCTGCCTGCGCGCGAGGAGCAGTTGCTGTCGTAGTGATTGTCACGCAACGATGAAGAGGAAAGTCTAGCCGAGTGGTTGGGGGAGGTCTCCAGTAAAGAATCATTCGACTTGGCTATGCGGTTCTTTCTGTAGAATTTGCTGTCTCTCCAAAGCGTCTGGCGGTTGCTGGAACCCGTTCGCTGGAGCTCAAAGCAACCACCGTTCGGCGTGGAGTTGGCAGAGGGCGATGGGGACGGGTCTCCGGTCTGGCTAGAGGTCTTGCTGATCCGAAAGGATGCATGGGTTAGTTTCTTGTATTTTTCACTTTGCATATTCACCCGATTATCGGAGTGAGTTCGGTCGGCCATCGGCATGAAGGCGTTGTCAATGCGACGCTCCTCCTCCAACGATCGAAAGGCCAATCGATTTACGTGCTTTAGGTGCTTGTCCGAGCAACTGGAGGAGGACCGCTTGCTGGGTGACATGTCCTCGAAAGAGCTTACCCTGTACTTCTGGGAAAAGACCTCAATCATGCTGGACCGCTTCGAGGGCGAGGTGGTGTAGATGGAGTTTTGATCGTTAACGAGGATCTTGGGCGGATCGAACTGCTGTTGCTGCTGCTGCGGATGCTGATGGTGCTGGGTGGACGAAGCCAAGGACGAGCTGCTTGAGTTACTGGTGGCAGTAACTAGAATTTTCGGCGACAAGGACACGGGGAACTGCTGGGGTCTACCGTTGCCTATCGATCCCGAAGAAGTGGATCCTCCGGAACCGCAGGAGCCGCCCGACATGGCATCGTCAATGTGAAGAAAATTACTGGGCGAACTTTCTCGGCAAGGTGACGAAATAGCCGAGTCCTGGGACACCATACTCCGCGGAATGGTGGCCAGCTCCAGGCAGGTCTCGTGTCCTGCCGTTGTCGTGGCTATTATAACATCCTCCACTCCTTCATCGATGGGCGAAGAGATCGACTGGAAACTGCTCAATCGAAAGCTTGACGATCCAATGGACAAATCGTTGTCGGTCAAAGAACCAAAGGCCGAGTCCTGGGAGGGGTTACTGCGTCCGTACTTGAGACACTTGAGCGAGTACTCCAGGCGCCGGCTCTTGGAGTTCTTGTAGTTGCACATGTCGGCGGTGAGCTGATGATTGAAGGAGGCACCCGCCGAGGAAGCAGGGTGCAGTGTAGTCCTTTGGGCACTACAGCCGCCGCTGGCCACAGCATCCTCCCCAAAATTCTCTTCGTCCTCTTCATCGACTTCCTGCCGATGCCTCCTCGTATCTGCACAACATCCACCATCACCATCGCCATCGCCATCAGCATCGCCTTCATCTTCATCCACATCGTCGTCATAGAGGCACACGGCCCCATCGCCCTCCCCCGCCAGCAGGACATTCAAATTGCTCTGGCTGCTCGTGCTGCAGCGTATGGTCGGCTGTTGACTGTACTGCTGCTGGTGCTTCTGTTGTTGCTGTTGATTTTCTTGAGTGCTGCTGCTATTGTCGTCGGAATGGGCGGCCGCCTGGTCACAATAGTGGATGGGCGAGGCCTCTATGGGATCGTAGTGTTGCCTGTGCTGTGTCCGGGTGGCAAAGGTGCCGGCCTGAGAGCAGCCCGCCCCGTCGCCTGCGCTGGCCTCACCCAGGCCGTACATTTGCATCATTTGCCAGCGCTGGTAGTACTGCAGGCGTTGCAGGCCCTGTCGCCCGTGGCAGCTGCCAGTGCCTCCGGCTATGACAATCTCATCAAGTAGTCCTTCCTCCGAGTCACTGGATATGTCAAATGAGTCCATTGTTCGGCTAATGCTAGGGGCGACACGGAAAAGAAGCCAGAAAATCAAAAATCAATTGGAAAGGAATTCAAAATGCAGGCCCGCATATGCTACTCAATTCGATTTTCACTTTTTGAGATAGGATTTCTGGTTACAATACGCAATTTCCTCATTCTTTGGGGTTATTGCTATTCAAGAGCTTTTTCTACTGTAACGAGGAACAACATGAAGCGCTAACAGGGGAGGGAGCTGTCCTTTTGTTTAGGCAAATAAGCAATTACAATTGGGCGACTCAAAAAACAAAATAAAGCGGTAAATGCGCAATTTAATTTAGAATGAAAATATACTAAAGGTGCTTTGCTAAGTTGAATAAAAAGAGTACAACTAATGTATGCAAATTTATAGACTTAATATTTATACAATAAAGATCTGAACTCTCTAAAGTTAAATTTAATAAGGTATCGGGCTTAGGTTATACAAATAGTACAATCTGTATATTAAAAAATATTTCATAGAATAAATAATCCATTACTTTCTACGTCGCCCGATTGTTAATTATAGATCTGTCTTTAATTTAAAACTGGCGCAATAGCTTTGAACGGCAGAAGATGTAGATTAACCTGCCTGCTTCAGAGCTCTTAAATTGAGTTATACCTGTCAGGTTTGTAGGATGTGTTCTTCTCTCAGATCTACGATATCTGTGTAATATAATATATACAAAATGTTTTCAATTCCCAAATAGAAATCTTCCCTCTTATAAAGCAAAAGCAAATTACCAAATCAATTTTATTTATTGGATTTTTTCAGACTTAATATTTAATTTCTAGAAATCCAGGACTATAAAGACTCTAGGCAAATCTGAGCTTAGAATCATAAATTCATTTGAAAATGTGCATCATCAATTGCATGCACATATGCAGGTCTAAAAACCTGCATAACTTTAAAAAATGTATCTCATTATATTATAAAAATAATTTCCCCTTTTATTAAAATTTTCTACTTATTATTGTGTAACCGGAAAAAATGTAATTGGATTGTGTGTTCGTAACATTTGCTTGCCGCGCGGTAATTAAAGGACTGACAAGCACATTCAATATTGTGATAATTAAGGATTATTAAAACGCAGATAAAATATACAAAAAAGATAAAAAATTTTATATGAAGTATCACTAAATTTCTGTTGATTAAATAAACTCAAGCGCTTTACATAAACGAAAGCAAAATTTTGGGAACCAAAAAAATCTCAATCAGGGAATCAGGTGAGCAGGCAGTTGACTTGGAGAGGTTCATTGGGGCAGTTTTAAAAGCCGAAAGCGAATTTGAGTGGGTGTGTAGAGTCTGTACATCAGCCTAGCTGTAGGCGGATCTTGGGTGGTTGTGATCCTAAAATGGTAGGATTGGCGTGGGTGTTCTAAACTGGGAAGGCGGTGAGTTGCTTCGTGTTTGTTGTGGTGGTGGTGGTGGTACAAAAATTTGCCACTTACCACATTCGCTAAACCATAAAAAACGCTTTACTATGAAATCCATTGTTTTTTTTTTTTTGTGGTACAAAAATCGTATGGAAATATACAAATTGTTGGCTCGTTTTGTGTTTTGAATTTATTCGTATTTTTTGTTTTAAAATCTTAATCGTACAATTGCATTTAATGTTGTATTTTGTATGCTTCATGCTGCTTTACACTTAGGGTAATCGAATTATGGATGGTTTGGTTTCTGGGCTTATCTGTTCTGTTGTGAGTTTAGCTTCTTTGAGGTCTTTTCATTGGGGTTTTCAGGTTAGTACATACGAAAGACTTCGTAGGGCGCAGGTAGAACACTGGAGTTCGAACGGGTTATGGAAATAAATAAATGCGGAAAAAATGAATTTACAAAGATAAAAACGAAACATTAAAATAAATGTTTTAAGAGATCTGTTAAAAGAAGAGTTTGCTGTTCTTTTTGGTGTCTTTATGTGGTTAAATGTTCTCGTGTGAAAAGGAGTTCCAGGATCGCTTTAAGGCACATACAATTTGTTTCTAGGCGGTAGTTATTAGGAAAGTATTCAAAAAATATTAAAAAATCGATTTAAAAGAAGTCCTATAGCTTCATTAAACTACACATGCTTTTGTTTATAGACAAAAGACTACACACAAGAAATTTGAAATATTTAAAATATTGAGAAACAAAAGTTTTAAATTATTTGTAATTTAAATGCTTAAAATGATTTTCCTGTGGTTTCCTTACATCCCCATGAGTGTGTTAAATGATTTTATCCAGGGAATATATTTATATCTATTAAGACAAACGACAGTAGTTTCCCATTTTCACAGGATTGAGGGAGGGTGGACAAAAAATGTAATTACTGCAAGCACGCAAAGACTGAACACCAGGGAATTTAGACAAATACAAATGTGAAAATATCGACCGACAGACTGACAATTAGGCTTTTATTAGGACCCAAACACACACAAACATTTAAATACAAATACACACATAAGTACATGCATAAATGTAGTCATTTCATTGGGTAATTTTGAGGTGGGTGCGTTCGTCGGTTTCCTTCAAATCAAGAAGTTCAAGGCAAGAGTTCACCTTTTATTATTTGAGAATAGTGTGCTAAGGTCAATTCAAATCAATCTAAATGCCTAATGGAAATTAAGGAATTCTATATTAGATATCCATTTTGCGAAGACTAGTGAGGGTAGATGACAAATCGTAAAAAGGTTGAGAGTGAATTGTATAATATCTCAATAAATAGATTTTAAGGGGAAGGAACTTTCGTTACTCTCTAAACTTTCGATTGGAAAAACTCTATAATCCACTGAAATTTGACTGAATTCCGATTTTCTCCTGCGAAAGCCACATTAAAACTATTGGCCTTTAAAGAATGCTTCTAAGAGATCAGTAAAATTGGGTTAAAGTTTTTTCAAATAGTTAGAAATATTTTATCGAATCGATTATTCGAAAATATTTTAATCTTGTGGTGAGTTTAGTGTGTTTTTGTTGGTGGGTGAAGTGAGTACACATACTTATATACACATTATGTAGAAATGAGTGTAAGTAAAAAAAATATACTCACCCAGATCGTCGATCGCGTGGGGTCGACGGCGGTGTGCAGGGCGAACTTGCCTCGCTCATTGAGTTGCCCAGGGAGGCGCACTGGCGCTTCTTAACCGCATGAAGAAGGTTTAAAGTTGATCTGCTGAGGCTCGGCTTAATTGTCTGCAGATCAAGAAATACATTAAAAGGAAGAACTTGGGCAATAATTCTTTAAACTTACACTGAAACAGGGCCCCCGCAGCTCCCGCAAGTCGATGCTGCGAAAGAGATCGCAGAGGACTAAGTCCTCGACGGAGGGGCAGACACCGCTTGGCGGCTCGAAGATAAGTCCTAGTATTTCCAGTATCTAAAAAATGAATCAGTAAATAAGAGTTGAGAAATTTTGGTGGTATTATGCATTTACCTGGCCTATTTGTGGATAATGCTGTAACTCCATTTCGAGTACGCGCATGGACGGTTTCGGTGTGGTCATCTCCTGGCCAGTGCACATTTCGTAGAGCAGGTGGCCAAAGCAAATTATGTCGACATTTTCAATTTCGGTTACAGATCGCGACCACATCACTGCATTTATGCGCGAGCTGAGGCCCAACAGCCCATTCTCCAGGCCCGAAAGCCTGCAAATGCGAGCACACAAAACAAAACGACACTGAATAAACATCAATTAGAATACCCAGGACCTGGGAGTGTGTAGCCTGGCCCCCATTGAGTTATATGATGCGTGGCGCCTTTAATACCCCGGAAATGGACGCTCGAATTGATGACCGACACGCGCCTTGACCCCAAATTCGCCATATGGCAGCAGAGCGACAAACCGACGGACGGACCGCTTTTATGAGCTGCCCAATGTCGCGCCAGATGCCCAAATGCTCAAATGTTTGCGAGTCTATCGTCAAAATAAAACAAAGTGGCAACTGAACAAAATTGATGGCTGAACTTAACCAGTTGCTTTTGGCGCTCGAATCTGTCATATTCCGGAAACATACTAATCATAAGCGAAACACTTCCGGTCCTTAGGTTACTGAGGAATACCTAACTCAGTAAACAAGTGGAAAGCCTTTTTTGACAGATTGTTGCATGGGGAATTATTATAATTGAATGAGCAGCGCGTTACAGGATCGTAAAACGAATATCATATGGTTAGGACAGTACTTGATTTGGTTTTCCGTAATTCCACTTTATTAATTTCAAAAGTAGGGGCATTTATGGTTAAAAGCTTCAATTGTTTTGGGGGTGCTTATACTTTCAGTTCTCCTAAATGAAGTTCATATGTGTAGAAAATTATATTTGTAAAACTCTTCAACCAATCTAAATATTGTTAACTAGAAATTTGACTTTTTGATGCAAAAAATTTAAGAGTTTACCTTGTTCTACCTTTCGAATAATTTTAAAAGGTATTGCGAAAATGTATCCCAAGGCTAATCTTTTAATCCTAATGTAATAAAAACTTTGCTTTACCTGCGTTTGATATTTTAAAAATTTTATTTTGTTATTTTGTTCGCTTTGGTGGTGGCCCTTTTGCTACTTTGCCAGCCTGTAGCAGTATTTAAATATTTATTTTTAAATGGCAAAACTGCCGCGAAGCCTTTTCATTTCAATGCTCCGACGACGTGTGTGTTCCGCGTGAAGGTACCACAGAAAGGCGTGGCAGTATGAGCAAGGACGAGGGGTAGGCATGGGAAGGGGGCAACACCCCAGGTGACACGAAATTGAAATGCGCTCTGGAATCGCATGCGAGGGCGAGAGTAGGAAATGGGAATTTAAAACGACGACTGGGGCATTTTGCAAGCATTGAATGGGCGTCGGGAAACGCACATGACAACGGATTTAATATGAAATTTTGTTTTTAATTTGTCATTTATTTTAATGCGTTGCGCTTGCGGGTGCGTTTGAATTTTATGCAAATTTCCGGGGCGCAGCCCCAAACGAGCCCAATACCTCCGGCAGCTTTGAATGGCCTTGGCGAGGCCACAACAATCACGATACCGTGGTATTTTTGGTAGGGCAATGATTGTGGGTAGGTGGGCGCGTTTGATGCCTTTGGATGGCTATTAGTAAATGAACTCGCACTCGAATGCACACACACACACACACACTGACACTCACCTGGCCGCTCCGTTCTGTAAAATGACATTGCCGCTGTGCAGGTGACCGTGAAGTGGAAAGCCGCGCTCCTTCAGGAAGAGCAGGGCCTCCAAAATTTGCCGACCCAATCGCTGCACTTGGCTGACGGGCAGCCCGTTCGGTTTCCTAGTGTATTTTCGGGCCCAGGGCTCGTTCCATTGGGCCTGCAGAGGCAAAAGGAACCCCATTAAATTTGTATTTAAATAATTCGACCCGAGACCGCTTACCTTATAAATGAGATCCTTGAGGCTGCCCCGCGAGTTGAAGGGCGTCACCAAGCATGCATAGTTGTTTGAATTGCTACGCAAGAATCCCAAGTCCAGCACTGGATAGATGTACGGGTGATGCAGTGAGCCCAGCAGTTCCATTAGAATTTCCCTGGCGTTCTCATTGGGCGGCAGGTCCTCAAAGGCTACGCAATCGGGCGGCAGGGGCAGCAAGGTAAGCAATCGGTCCGTTCGCACCTGAAAACGATTCAAAATTGAATGAATATTTGTTTTGAGTATTTGAGTTTGTTTCTTCAAGAGGAAGGACCTGTTTCTCAACTAACTATTAGGTATAATATAGTTAAAAATGAGCAAAGGTGTTTTATGTCTCTTGCAGCTACGATATAGTTGCATACCTGTAATGAAATCTACTGATACTTACTGATGCATCAGTAACCAGGAACCAGTTCTTGCCATGCCGCGAACCGATCTCGTCGAGATGGGCAATGACTTCGTACCGCCCATTGGCTGTCTGTATCCACTCCTGGGTGGCATTGAGGGCCCGCTCGCGTTGGGCTCGTTCCCGGGGACTGCGCTCCACAATTCCATTGCCACTGTCGAGCGCGGAGTACTGGTACTTGATGTTGGGCCTGTAAAGTAGCAGGGGACGTCCCAGAGTTATTCAAATGTCCAATGTGCAAGCTAACTTCCCATTGCTACCAGGAGCATATGAAAAGGTTTCTCAAAACTAAATGCAAGTTTAACGATAATTAATTTGATTAGAGATATTGGTAGGTCGATTACTGCGCTCGATGAAGGCGGGGGAATGGGTCTAATGGGCTCGCCGACTGATGGATGGGATGGCATTATCTATTTACACATACGCCGCGCCTCGATATGTACATATCATTACCGAACCCCGTACGGTCCAATGATTTAACTTTGAGGGGCATGAGAAGTGGTTCGACTTGAAGCATTCAGTTATTTAAGGACTGCTCGAAGTTCAAGAACTGCAATTGATTTCGTTGCTTGTAGAGAGGCATGGATAAAGTGTCGACTGCCTTGTGCTGTTGGCTGGCGTCGCAGGTAATCAAATTGAATTACCCATCATCGCATGCAAGCTCCCAATAAATTTTGTAGAGTTCGAGAGCAGATAAGTGCTGAAAGCGTGCCTCCCAAGACAATGTTGAGGAATAGTTTTTGGAAAGTTTAGAACCACAGCCAAACCGCAGGATTCAAACGACGGAGCCCGCTTGCAAAATGCCGGGCCAAAGGCCTGGGGAAGGTGGCCTGCGATTCGCCCAAGGTGTCAAAGTTAGAGAAGTTGGTAGGGACTGCGGCGGATATGGAAAAGCCGCTGTGGTAAGGCTTTGCCAAAAATTCCGTTAAAGGCTAAGGTTGGGTAGGTGGAAAGCCTGTTTGCCTGCCAGCTGTCGCTGCACAATGGCGCAGCGGAAACGGAAGCCAGAGTTTTTTTTGCTTTCATTTTTAATTCATTTTAAATTTTGTTTTGCGTTTGCTTTTTCTTTTTTTTAGAGAAAGGAAGAGCGAAGAGAAAGAAAAGAAAAGGGGCTACGACTGAGTGCGAGTGAGTGCAGAGACTTTGACGGCATATAAAAGTGAAAAGTGCTGGAGGAATCGAGCAATTGCAAGACGGAAAAGGAATTCGAAATACCTCAGAGAATAAATGGAACCACGAACCTCAAGGGCTGTTGCAGCGAAAGCACGTAACTCAGAAAAGAAGGCACGAGACACAATAAAACAGACAGTGAGTGGACAAAGTGAAAGTGGGTTTTTTCTTTCCCAAGGAGCACAATTTACATACGCAAAAGGAAGCCTGCGACAAGAGACATGTCCCACACATACGAAGTGGGAAACAGCAGAGGGAGGGTAGGAGGGTCGAGAGAGAGAGGGAAGAGCTGCCTATAAACAAACACTTAAAAGCCACACGGCCACTCAATCAAAACAGAGCGAAGGTTAAGAGTCGCCTCGGGTTAAGTCTTTGCATGTGTTTGAAAATTTAATAAGGACGAAAACAAAGCTTGAATGTGGCAGCCGTTCAGGGGGCCCAACAACCGACCGGCCGACCTGAGCCTTGCCATCCACTGCGAATAGCATGTGTACGGGTAAAGAGAATGGAGGATCCTTGTGCTTGCTTGGCTGTCTTTGTAAATGCTGTGCTTGCTTTTTGGCCAACGGTGCGTGTGTAGATTAATTTTTCTCATGTTTTTTTTCTCCCCCTTCTCTTTAAAATTTTTGGCGTGCAACATTTTCAAGCGGCTGTTGTTCGTGCAACGCTGCTGTGCTCAAGTGGTAAGGCCTTGACTGCATTTCCATACACCAACACACACATAGACTCAGTCGTACACACATTAATTCAGTGGCAGCTAACTTTTCATTCTGCTCTCTTCTGGCCAAAGAAAGTTGCAGTTTTCAGCAAATATTTGCCCAACACTTGGCACTGCGCCCTCCCAGCGTTTCCCCCAAAATAAGTCTAAGACTGCAGCGGCTGCAAAAACACTGCCAACTTAGATCCTTCCGATTCTTTTCAACATTTTGACGTGCAATTAACACAGTTCGTGTGAAAAATTTCATTGCATACTTTCCCGCGCAGCCATATCAGCACTCGCTAGCAACAGACACGCACAAACGCACAAGCGGATCCTTGGGAAGTTACGCTCGCTTGCACATTCGTCACACCAGACACACCGTGCCAACAAACACACACACGCACATACACTTACCCGCTCACCTTCGTTTTATAATGTAATTTTCAATTTTTGTGCTTGCACATTTCACCTAGAAATCTTTACCAAAATCTTTCGTACCCACTCACACACGCACTCATACACAGGCACATCTACACAAAGCACTCGTTGGAAATGCAAATGATTCCGAATGAGCTGCATTTCATCGGTCCACAAATCCTGAACGTACTTGCGGTTTTCTGAATATTCTAACTTGTTGTATGCTTGTGAACTTTGCCGTAGATTTTTGCGGTTCACCCACATATTTTTAATTAAATTTTTGCTATCAAATTTCTATACGTTTGTCATACGTTCATATTTATTTCGAATGCCTATATTGTAGATTTTCAATTTGTTTGTCCGTTAAACAAGTCACAAACTCACTGGAGTCTATTGCCTTAGTATTTGAAAGTCAATATGCAAGTCCGTCTAAACTGCTTTAATTATGAAAATTTTTTAAATCTTCTTTAGAATCTGGGTGATAAATTTAAAAGCAATTTCGAGTCACCCTTTTTGATATTATCGTGAAACTAAATAAATATTTCTAAAATCCTAAATTACAAACACGTCAATCTGGTATTCAAATCTGATTTCTTTCGGGGATTTATTTAGCCTCGAAAAGTCTTAGTTTGGATTCCCCAATAATAGCTGCAGTTTTTCGATGGACAATGCATCTGTTAATACCAATGGCATTCACAATGAGTGCAACGTCAACATTCAATTTTCAAGTGGTGCATTTAACTAAATGTTATTTGGGCTGGTATGTGGATTTTTTGTTGTTGTGCGTTAATGGAAATTTTCTACGTGGCAACACATTAAATGTAATTAATTCAAGCGCCTCTAGCCGCTAATTAAACGTGGCATGCAAAGTGCTTTGGTCTGGCAAAAGCGATGCAGCAACAACGAAAAATAACAAATCATCGAAGACAAATAATAGAAAAAAACCATCAAAGAATATTCGAAATAATTTAAATGAAAAGCATTTCAAATTTCGTGAAAATCCAAGGTGAGCAAAGCAACAAACAAACTTTAAAGGAGGCCAATTAGTTTTCGAAAAATAATTACAATGAAGGGGGATTCAATTCTTTACAGTTTTTGTTGGGAAGTATTCAAACGAAATTAGTTTTTGAAAATAAATTAATTTGTAAATTGAATATGCAACCTGGTTGTTAGGACTGAATCTAGGGTATCTCTACTTCCGGTTTCCGCTGGCATCGATTTGCTAAAAAAGAGCCTAGCAAGATTGTCTAACCTCGCGCTAACCAGTGGCGATTTCTCCGAATGCTCGGACATATCTGAGTTATCTTGTTCCGAGCTCGCCGAGCGATTGCTGAAAGAAGAGAAGTAAACGCGTAGCGAGATCGAAAGGTAAGAGAATTTTGGGCGAAAAGGGAAAACAAAACAAATACAATAAATAAATTGTGGTTTATTCTTTCTTAAATAATTAAATCTTAAGTCGAGTCAAAAAGCAATTAATAATCCATAAAAAAGAGGATACACCTACGCTTTGGAGGAACCTGTGCATTTTACTGTGTAGCTGACATTTAGAAATTTAACAAAGTTCATCCCTTTGCAGAGTTGCAGAGATTGTATCTAAATTCAGGAACTGGCTGGCTTGGAAAAGTTTGCGTTTACTTACCTACTGTAAATTTGGCGGCGGTTGGCGGCTGTCAACGCTGAGACATCAAACTCGATGGCCGAATTGGATCGTTTCAGTCCATTTTGTTTGTGCAGCTTCTTCATAATGTGCTTCACTTTCCTGCATGGGTGTGACGCGATTCGTATTGGTGATCACAAAACAAACAAGTTGAGGATTGCGATTTAGAACGGTTAAGTATCGTTTTGTTTTTCAAAAGTATTTAAAATGCATCAAGAAAAGGAAAGGGATAACTTTTAAATAGAATTAGGATCCCCAACATTTCCAATGAATGTTAAATGTATTAATAGAATAGGAACATTTTGTAGAAGAAAAATATGTGAGGATTTTTACTGGATTTTAATCCAAGAAAATATAGAATTACATATTTTAGATAATGTTTCTGATACCATCTTAAATAAAGTGGATCTCTATTAAGAAATAAATAAATATTGAAATTCCCCTTTTATTCGATTGTGGTCCTTAAAAGAATCAGTGCATTTTCGGATCCTGTAACTGAGGGTATGTTAGAGTTAAATTGGAACATAACTGCCAGAAATCAGAAAGCATTTAATAGTTTTAATTCAATCCTGTATACTACTACGTTAATCATTTAAGAAGAGTAACAGAGCTCGATCTGATCTGAAACTGGAACGGTCTTTATGGAATACCATATGCATAAATAGCAGATATCAGTAATGGGGAAGGGAGAGATTTTAAAAGTCATTGCTAGTTATAGAAATCCTTCTCTGCATTTGAAACACTTATTTTTTTTAGGATGCATTGCATTTCGTTGTTGTCATGTCGAACTCACTTTTCCGGCACGGGCGGCCTGACGAAAGGATCATGACCAGTGACCGCGCTGGCGCGGTTGTCAATGCGTTGCTGCTGGGCGGCTTTGTTAAACTTAAACATTGTGAATGATTTCTTCGAGCTGGCCACTTCACAGACACGCACGATGATCTTACGGCTGCTCTTGAAGACCGTGTTCAGCGTCTTGTAGACTAAAATTGACACGGACTTGGGGGCGTGTGGGTGGTTGTGTTGGGAGTGCGGGTGCGGGTGGTGCAAATGCCCCGGTGCCTCGGTTGGACCAACTCCTGGTGCAGCCTTGTGGCGCAGGGGCGTGGGCAGGGACTGCTGTTGCTTCAGTGGATGAAGCGTAACATGCGTAGTCGACGTGTTCTGAATGACCTTCGATGATTGTGATCTAGTGATGATTTTCGGTCCTGACTGCAGCTGCTGCTGTTGGCGGCAGCTGATGATGAGCTCCTCGGAGCGCTGCACGGGCGCGGAGACTTCGCTGGCGGTGTCCTGGAGGGAGGAGCGCGCGTCGACGGATTTGTTTTGTGTTTAAGGTTTGTTAGAAACAAAAGTTGAGCAAAGAAATGAAAAGAAAATGGTACAATTGCTCGATTAAAAGTTGTGGAAAAGAAATTCGATTGCAATTTGAAAATGAACTGCGGCAAAAAGAAAAGTAAATGAAAATACCGAAATATCAACTGAGAAAAGCGATTTCATTTGCATTTTTCTCTTTGCTCTCCAACAAATGCGAAAATAAAATTTGTAACAATTTTTGCAATTGCATTCGAAGCACTTTAAGGCCTCAACTTGTGGGTGGTTTGCTGAGTGGTTCGGTGGGTGTTTTCGGTGTTGTAGACGCTTTCATTGAAAAGGTTACAATTCTCAATGAACTCTGTGAAAAATCATGTAACTTTTGGGCAGTCACAAAAGCATTTGGGGGTTCGTTCGATGGACAAAGCGACTCAAAATTAAAAGAAGAATTAAATTGGAAAAATTAAAGCCAAATTAAAAACCAATTGGAAAATTCATGCGACTTCCATTGCTAAACTAATTTGCAGCCAATAGTTTGAATACAAAAGCGTGTCAATCGATATTTTTGTATTTTAAAATTATTTTTGCTAATTTTGCACGATCCAAAATACGAAAACATAGGAAACGAATCAAAACAGCCAATTTGAATTTTTCTTAAAACTGATTAAATTTTTGTTGATATTTTATGAAGTGAAAATGAAATGAGATTTACGATTTTTTGGTGGGTTGCTGGCTTTTTGCATTTGGTTTTTCTTTTGCTGTTGGCTTTGCTTTTTGGTGATTTATGGTCAAATTGCTAGCTAGTTAGCAAATTTACCTACCGCACTCCTAAACAAAATGCACAAGAGTCCAATGCACAATACCTAAATCAGTGCGACACTGTAGTTCAATTAATAAGAGCTCGTTGAAAGGCACTGAATAGGAATTTGGGCAGATGGGCACTTAAAAATACAAAAGAAAAATGATTCAGGGAGCGTTTTTCAAGGGACGGGACAGAGTCTCGTTTTTTCGGTATAAAAATTAAATTTAAAATTCCACTAATGACGGTCGTTCGACTTTCTTCTGTTAATTGAAAAGCGCAAGCTAGCAAAGCTTGCAAAAAAAACCATAACAAAACTTTGATGGTTTCCATGACTTCATTTTGTGCGGCCGCTGAGAGTCCTTCAGACAAATTGCCCCAAATTCAGCGGCTTCACGCAGACAAATGAACAAAGGGAAAACTTTAATAGATGGCAAAAGCATACGTCTAGGTGGCTTTTCGTTGCCCCCCACCCCTTCTTAGGCCTATAGCACACGTGCCCCTCAGGCGTTCCATTCGCATGCCCACGCCGACGACGAGTCATTTGTCTAATTGTCCGATTCTAAATTTAAAATGGGGCTACTCGGGCCCCCACGTGAGTGTTGTTGTTGTTTTTGTTCTTTCTTAATCGTATTTGGCCTTCTTTGTCTTACTTTCCACCGTTCAGCCACCTTGAGTGGGTGGGGAATCTTATCTTGCCCCGCGTCGGTTTGGCTCGGTCGAGCTTATTGATTTTTCTTCGGCCAAACCCTCTCGTTGGGTTCCGATTCATGCGGCGTCGGTGGACTTGGAAGGACACTGGCTGTGACGGCTAAGCCGGGCCCATTTGAATGATTTTTCCGCCATTAGTCGGGGTCAATAAAAACTTCGATAGGTCTGGTCGTTGGTTGTGTCAGTATATCGGTTAGTCGCCCAAGTCTGCGACACGCGAATAATTAATTATACGAGTCTAAATTTCCAACATAACTTATCCGTCGTTCCCGTCAGACCCCTGTCATTATCGCTACCAAATATGCATCTTAATTATTGCATTATGCAGGCAATTTGTTGTTGGTTCGTGGGATATTGAATTGTCAATTCAAAAATTGTACTTGAGTTCTGAACACTGTGTGTGTGTCTGTTTGTAAATTGGCTGGGGAAATATTTCAGTCATCGAATTAAAATTGCATACGATCCCGCACGGGCTTTTAGATACCAAAGTCCCCAGAGATATGACGTGGCGACGAAATGATTGGTGGTTCCCAGCTTGTTACTGGTGACTATGTAGATATTATCAGAAAACAATATTGGTTCGTTATTTTTCCATTGGCTATCTTTGGTGGAGGGGTTTAAAGGTGTTAATTTGGACACTGCCAGACTGTTCAGGTTCGGTCCCATTTAAATTTGAGTCACTTTTAAAATTAAAACTGTTGTTTGTCGGTAAATTAGTATTTGCTTTTTAATAATTCAGGAAGATCTAGATCCATTTAAGCGTATACAAATTTCATTCTCATTTGGATCGAACATTGATTTGCGGTTTTTGGGCTTGAAATAGAAGAATGAAATAAAGAGACTTGGATATGACCTGGCCTCTTATTTGGATTGGCAAAAATACACCTTCAAATATATAAGAAGATTAATAGTTTTCGATCTGACACTGAACATATTATTTTTAAGGAACCTTTCCAGAACTCACACTTAACACCTTTTTTAATCGGATATAGTATATAATTCATTTGACTTCTTCCCTAAAAATTAATGGAGTCGGTTTAAACCAAAGTTTAAAAGAAGGGAATTTAGGGGAATCAGTTCATGAAAATTTCATTGAAATTTACGTGAGATCGTCCTGATTAACAAGTGTAAATTTTACAATAGCCGTAAATCTTGGCCGCTGGCCCTGTGAAAATCAAAGCCAAATCAACAACAATAAGCGATTCGATTTTACTGTGAAGTGCTATAAATTTTGTATGAATCCCCGCAATTAGAGCACCTGTCTGGTTTCGGGTTTTATTTCTTAGCCGCCAGCCGCGTAATCATGACGAAAATTAAATCATCAATTTCTAAACTTCGCAGGAGATCGATGGGGAATTCAATTCAAATTGTTGGACACACACAGAGCGTTCTTCGCCTTTCACTGACGCACACTGGTATGAAAATTTAGCGCACTCGCGACAATTTTCCTTTTTCGGAGCCGTAAAGCACAGCCGCGTCGCTGGTCGGGTCGTGCGATAATGAAAGTAAAATTCGAAAATCGTGTCGGTTAAGCGAGAAGGTATGAATTTTTGTATTTCATTCCAGTCGGGGGCACGTTGGTGTTGTGTGTCTTTGGCTCTGCGGGTTACCTTCTGTGTGTGTGCGGGTGGATTGTGGTTTGCGTGTTCATATCGCCAGGTCCGTTGGTCGGTTCTTCGTTTTGCTAGGTCGGTTGGTTGGTCGGGTCTATCTGGCTGTGCTGGGGGTGCCCGGTTGGGTCTTTTGTGTGGCTCTGTGTGTGCGAGCGCCCATCTAACTGGATTATAAAATTGATTTTTAATTTTTATGACAATTTCCAACCGACTCACGGCTGGTGGTTTCTATTAAACAAAAATCAGTCCACACGACCGCACAGGGTGACAAAAACTTGAATTTCTCCTGAAGATCTCGCTTCTTTTGGAATTCAAAGATTGAGGGAAGATCGACTGCCAAAAAATGTTAAGAGTTCTTCAAATTCTGACCTTGCAGAATGCCTAACTCTTTAAAACATAATTTGCGGGTTGGGAGGTTCCTTAATTTTATTTATTCTATTTAAGTCTTTTTTACCTCATGCAAATCTCTGGCAGTTGCCGCAGGTTTGCCCCAGTGTTCAGTTAAATGGCAAAGTAAATAAATACACTGGGGACTACCCATTAATCGTTACCCGCTAGGCTGTGGCGACCAATCACCCCGACTGACAGATTCACTTTTCTTGCCGAGGACTTGGGGAAAGTGTTTAGGGTAAATTAGAATTAAATTTACTTTAATTTTTGTTTGTTGAATTTAATTTGAAGATTGAATTTTGTTGCTGTTCTGTGTGAACTGTGCGTGTCGTTTTTGGCCTTTAACTTCAAATTGGAAGACGGCGAAGTGGCGTGGCCAAATGTCACAACAGAAACAAACAAAACGAAACACGAAACACGCACTTTTCTGCCCGCCTTGGGGTGGTTTGGCCTTTAATAAATTTCCCCTCCCTCGAATGGCGGACGGGCTCATTAGCCGGGTCCGGACTTTGGCGCCAACTGAACACATTGCCCCTTCTGTTGTCCTTTGGACGACGTTTGTCAACTGCGTCATTGCTGGACTGGCCGGGCGAAGTGGACGACAGTGGATGTCCTGCCTTCCGACGAGGCCGATTCCAGTGACCTTGGGTTATTAACTTAATTGCTCGTAGTCAGTCCAATTGCCGATTTGAATTATTCAGTCGTCCAGTCCTTCAGTCTGTTTAGCCTTTCCGACGCTCTCTCTCTGCTTTTGACACTGTCTCGGTTCGAGTGGCAATTTATGTTTCTAATGTCGCCATTGTCAGCGTTTTGCTTGCTGGCTACAAGAAACTAAAGTGGGCATGGGGCTGCACTCGGGGCGCCTGTCCATCTAGCTGTCCATCTATCTGCCTTTTTTTGCATTAATTTTCCCGTGCTGGTGCACGAGTTGGGCTGATGGCAGCGGTCACGTGTCAGGGAAATTCGCTTGGCTGACAATTTTGAAAATCAAAAGAAAAATTCAAAAAGAATAGACGTAGGTTCCTAAAAGTCTGAGCTTCTTAAGATTCTAAAGAATAGATCATCGTGGTAGTCACTAAAAAATAGACATACATACCTGCATCTTCGTATCCAATACGAGAAGACAACAATTCCGCCCAGTATCAAACCTCCAAAGGCACACCAGAAAAGGGTCTGAAAAAAAAAGTTAAAGTTAGAAACATTTTATTTTTCAATTTCATCTTATATGCTAAACTTCCTCTTTACAGAATAAAATTTTTTTTAAGGATGAAGCTGAGATTAAAGGCATTTTTTATTTAAAGAGTCACCGCAAGTCGCTCTACGCAAAGTTCCCCAAGTGGTGTTCGATTGTTTCTTATAAAGGCCTAAGCTTCCCATCATTCCATTCACATAAGAATTTTTTAACACGCATTCTTTGAAATCTCTTAAAACCAAATAGAATTTTCTCCCTAAAATTTGGTAGTTGGTGACCCGAATTTCCTCATTCGCTTTAGCATTTGTGGAGGCATTTTATCCAAACATCGAACAGAGACATCATCAATTTTGCAGGACTCCAAATGTCAAATGCATTGGCATGTGGGGTCAAAGCGAGGCCAAAAGCAGGAAGCTATCTACTAATTCTGCCTGCTCCCAATACTCAGTCGCCCAGCAGAATCCGTGGTACCGCCGACCGCCCCACATGATTTATTCAATTGACGTCTGTCTTAGATAAGCCGAGAGTCCAAAAATATAATGTGTGTCGTCATCTGAGCTGATAGAAAATTCAGCCCACCAAACGGCAATGGAAAATGGAAGAACTTGCAATTAATTGGGATATTCAATTTGAAAGGACCGCAAAATGCTAGACAAGTCGGCCGCAAGACCTAAATTGAGCTGTGAATAATGCTCACAAGACTAAGTCTTTCAGAGCTGCGGGCAGGATCGCATCCAAATGAAACAATGGCGGTGATGGTCCGTGACAACCGAAAAGAAGTCATTCCAAAAATGTGCAGGAGGTTGGGACAAAGTTCGCAGATTGTAATTTTCCAGCAATTTAAGGGCAATAAAATTCAATCGTCGCTTCTGTGCAGACATTTTCATATGCGGCTTTGTGCGGTTCTCTGCATTCCTGCCTCTTTCGGATTTAGATTTTGGGCCTGGCTGGCTGCCAAATTCACTGAGACAATGCCACGTCAGTTTTATTGTAACTTGTTTTTTTTTTTTTTTTGGCTGTCTAGCAGCCCATTCACAGTTTCTCTCTCTGGCGTGCTGGCCAAGTTGTAAGAGCCATTTGCCAAAATTTATGACCCAATAATTGCGGTTGCTGAATGGACGGACCGCTCTTGAGTGGCCCACAAGCAGAGTTCAAGGAGAATTTCAATGCATACTCACAATCCAATAGTGCGTTTCAGTTTTTTGGCTTGAATTCAGTTGCATCGCACGGTCCTTTCATTTAAGCGCGCCACAGAGGGATTCTGCAAAATAAATTAAAAACAACAAATTATTTGCTGGCATACAAATCTCAATTAAAGCTCTTCTAGATCTTAATTTTGGCATTCCAGAATGACAAGTAGAATTGATTTCGATGTGTCCATTTGTCCATCTCTCTTTTTGGATGAGTGAATCTGAACTTCTTTAGGCACCTGCTTTCCGCCTTGTTGTTTTACCCGCTTTTCTGTTGAATTCCCTTCAAGCAGTTTGTCTGAAAATTTTTTTTTCCTGATCTTAGTATTCTATTGTGGCTGACTGTCTAACCGTGTTGTCTTTTTTTTTCTAAGTGATAAGCAGATCAAAAGATTCGTTGCTCCTAGAAGCTTATCCTGGCGTACGAATAGTTCCGGATCTCTTTTTGTCGTTGCGAGTGTGAATCCATCTGTCCCTGTTCTATAAAAAAAAGTCAATCCCTCAACTTGTCTGCTCATGCGTCCCTCTGCTATCCATCTGCTTGACTGCCCATCAGTCTGATTGCCCATTTGCAGATCAACTTTTCCAAAGGGAGGTATTTCACTCTTTCGCATTCAGCATTCATACTTTTTAAAGTTTTTTTTCTGTTCCCAAAAAGCTTCTCTGTGCTCCTCAAGGAGCCCCAAATTTGTAAAAGAGCATAAAAGGTCTGGACCACAGACAGTGCCCCGACGAATATGCTGTTGCAGAAAGAACCCTATTTTTTTATCCGATATCGATATCGTCACCTATGAAACTTCTTTCAGACTTCGCTTCGTTGGGGTCACTGGTTTTCCTTTAATAAAACTGTTTTAGGAAGTACGAGTATGCTTGGTGACGGCAGCCTCCTTTCTATTTGACTGTTGATTCATCGTGACGAAGGATTCCATTCTGCGATTTTAATCTAACCTTGTTTTTGGTAATTTGAATTACTGAGTCTTAAGACTAGGTGGCTTTGATTTTGGATTGAAAACACTTGATTAAATTAGTGACTGACGTATTTTATTGTACTTTGAAACTAAAATATGAGACGGCTTTTAGGAAAATTATTTTAAGATTTTTCAAAGGAATTTTCGCGATCTAAGTCACAAGTAGACAGTTTTTAGGACTCGATAAGATTGCTCAGCACTGCAACAAATTTTTTAAATCCCCAGAAGGATTTCTTTACATGTTCCTCCGTTTATTCACAGGCCAGTGTATTTTTCTCATTGAATAAGAATACAATTTTTGGTTCCAGAGACGTTTAGTGAAATTGTAATTACCAGCACATTTTTTTATATGTCAGCTACTCTGCCGTTTGCTCAGGAAGAAAGGAAATAAATTTTTATTTGTTCTGCTTGCTTCTGACAATTTCTCCGGGGACTGGTGGCTGGGAGTTTTGGATGGGGGGCGAATCATACTGTTTGTTGATTTTGGCTGGGAAAATGTCAGTCATGTTGGTTGGTTGCTTCCAGGGATTGCCCGAGGTGTTGCCGCACGCGCGTGAACTTTAACCTTTAAATTTTCGGGGGAGTAAACTACCACGAAGGATTTGAGCTTAAGAGATATTAAATTTTTGAAATTCTACTTGGGAACCCGACGTTTTGCTTATTTTTTTTGGGGGGCTTTAAGCTAACCACACAGGAAAACATGCAAATTGCTTGAGCCATAAGCCAAAGTCTAAGCCAAAGGACTTGCCAGGGCCGGCACTTGTCGTCCCGTAATCAATTTCCGTGCACGCCCTCACTTTTCGCCTCTTGTTGGGTTACTGGAACGGCAAAATGTGCGCGGGGAGCCGGGACCCCTTAGTTTGCGTACAAACTGCGTGCACCGCATACAGACCTCACATTTATTGATGGGCAAATTATACATTCGAATTGGTTGGCTTTTGGTTCCAGGGCCACCTGAAGTGACTATCAGAAACACAAAAATCTCGTGCACTTTTTTGGCATATTTGATTTTACTTTACCGGAAAACGCTTGCAAGGCTTTAGGGTTAAAAGTGGGTCAGGTTCGGTCTGATAGGAGAGTCCGTCTTTTACCCTATTTGCGGTACAGATAGGTCGAGACATTTACCTTCTTTTTAAATCATACCCTTAAAATAATATTATGGCTTGCATATTGGCCAACTACTGACAGGCCGATATTACACTCTTCGCTGTGGAGAGTCTTACGACCTTCTTTTGAAGAAATATTCTATTATAAGGATAAGCTGTTGATAAGTTTTAAAATTTGAATCTAAATGTTGGGATTTGAAATTACAGATACTTGTCTGTCGGCATCTCATCTAGCCGATCACGGAAGGTGGACAAAGCCATAGATTAGTCCAGCGCAGTTTCAGTTTCAGGCAACGCCGTTCTTTTCCGCAGCTTGAAAATGATTAATTCATAGAAATATGATGGATCCATTTTATCTGTTTTTTCTTACAACCCAAGATTAATTAATAATTGATTAATTATGGGATCAAAATGAGGGAGTCGTAAAAATAGGCGACTATTGGCCAATAAGGACTAGTTTCTGTGAGAAATTAAAAACTATACAGGATAGGATATTTAGGGGTTTCGGGGCAATCAACCGAAGTATTCTTTATTTTGTAACCACAACAATTCTCCTGCAGAGCGGCAAGAACGACTTATGTGACTAAAGCAACATCCTACAAGTATCCTTTCCAATTTTTCCCGCACGAACTATTTCCTTGCTGGATATGCTCCGCAGGCTGTGATTGTCGTCGTCGGGCGCAAATGGCTTATTTGTGTTTTTCTCGGGCACTGGCACTCGAAAACGCCTAATGAACTTATTTAACTGAGGATTCGCCTGCCGCACAAAGTCCGTGAACTGGACACGTCTCATGAAACGTGTCAGTATTTTATCCGATTCCAGGAAATTCCTCACAACTGTTATGTCGGGAACAGTGCCAACCATTTCCCCGTACGCCCGTCGCTCGTTGTTTGTGTAGATGATGTAACCGTGGACGTTGTGTTTCTGGACGAAATCGACGATCCTGCGGCGGATCGCGATTTTGTGGGGGGCAGAGCCAAATATCTGGAAGTGGGTGACGTAGACCGTGCTGGCGTCGATCATGAACTCCTGGCTACCTTCACTGTCTTTGGGCGGCGTGGCAAAGGTGGTTTGCCTGATCCTTCGGATGATTTCCGCCATTTTTCCCAAATTGGTTATAAAAAAAGAGTACTTGGTTAATAGGCCCCGGAATACAAAAATTTAGTGTGACTGTGGGAAACAAGGCTACTGGGTTACAAAGGCGCTGGCACTGACCTTTGACCTAAGCAAATTTTATTAATTCTCATCAACGCCAGCGGGCAAATTGCTTAATTAATGTTATTAACCGACAATTTTGTGTAATGACTTTCTAATTTATGTGCAAAAAGCATGAGCAACACGGAAAAACAAAAGGGAAGAAAGTGTTGCCTCGGCCCTCCACCCCACTCACTTCTCCATTCGACGAACTACGTGCGAGATGATGGCAAAATTGAGTGCTTTGCTGGGGAAAAACTTTTTCGCTCCCCAAAACATTTGCCGGGAAATTATGATTCTACACGCAAGGATATAGTCGCCAGCAGCAAAAACAACAACCCAGCCCATCGCCTAAGATTTTACTTAAGTGTCGTCATAGCCGCCCGCCCCGAGGACGGCACAATGGGAGCGTTGGCGCCGAACCATGTGGGTGCGGTCGCGAAAACAGCGAGAGAGTGAAAGAGATTGCCTAGGATCCATGTCGGGACAAATCACACTGACAGCCCCCGCTCTGCCGAACCGGAAGCCGGAGGCCATCCCATCCTCCTTGTGCCCTTGATAAATGAACTTATCGAAAGTTCGAGGGGGAACTCGACAGCTGATAACTTTTGTGGAGTTACTTTTGCAAGGTCCACACGGCGTATAAGTAATTCTATTTGCTCCCTTCTCAAGGACATTTTAATTAGCACACAGTCTGTCAGGTTGACCAGAGTTCATCGCGAGCCAGAAGGACTTATCAGCGACAGCCATCGCGGTCGCTGGTTCGGGTATTGCAGTCGCAGTGGAAATGCTAAAAACTCTATTTCGGTGGGAATTTGCATTTCGGGCAATTTAAATTTTATGAGCGACATTTGCTGGTGCCTTTTTTGTTTTCTGTTGCATGCAAATTTCTGCTTGTCGTTCGAAACATTTCAATTCGTTGCGATATCCGCCAAGGAGCCGCAACATTTAAAATCTAAAGGGCGCTGATGTTGCTGGCCTTTAAAAAAAGCACTGATATTTGGATCATTACAATAGCGAATGTCACGGATTAATTAAGCAACCTTTAATTTCGATGCCCGAGTTCTCATATTTGGGCCTCGATCCGTTGTATCAGAGCTCAAGACAAAGGAAGTCAGTAAGGAAACTGAATCCTCTGACAGACATTGATGGTAGGAATGCCGTTACATGAATTGGGATGTCGTATACTTTTACAGTTTATTAGTAACTCGCAGTCTGGCTGGGAATTGGTTAAATTCAAACCGAAAATACCACAAAATGTTTAATAGGAAAAATTGGTTTTTATTCTTTTAATTGTAAGCTCAGTCTGTCCAATTGACCGATTCGAAGTGCAAAGCGCATGTTGAACAGTGTAAAAGCCTCAAAACCGTACAATTTAAGCCCCGTCCACCATGAACTGAACGAATGAGAGGCGAGCCCTTGTCAATTTCCGCCACCTGCGTGTGAAAATATTGCAAATGACAGTGGCCATGGCAAAGAAAAAAAAACACGCAAAAATAATGGTAAAGGGTTAAAGAGGAAAAGCGACACGGCGACAGCAAAAGCAAAGCAAAAGGGCAGCAAAATGAAATGCAAATGGAAAATCATCAACAACAAACCGAGCTGACCCTATGGCCGGTGGTGGTGGTGGCCGGAGAGCTCAGTGTCTCTGCGTTCGGTGCTGAAAATGGACGCCGGTCAAATCTACAGAAAAGTACGTGTACAAAGTTGTATTGAATTCCTTTGCTGCAAAATAGAAATAGGAGGCCCCAAGGCCCCAGCGGGAAGAGTATCCGCAATTGAATTTGCGGCTATTTGCTTCAATCTCCGGACAAATCGAAAGGCTCTCGATCAAGTGAGCGGGGCAATTAAATGAAAGTCAAATCAAATCAATAAAATTGATTGCCAACCAAAGCCAAATGCCGGAATCCTAGTGTGGCCAGGGGACACAAGCAGCCGGAGAATAAAACAAGTTACAAATGGTGCCAAAGGTAGCAAAAGCAATGAGGGCAAAAGCTCTCTCGTGCTCGTATTTATGGTGAGTTCCCCGAGCTTCTTGCCCGAGTGTCGGGCAGGTCAAGATTTCGCTGTTATTGCGGGTCGGCCCTCTCGAAAACTGAGCCACTCGGTGCCTAGTCGAGCGGATCCTTGATTTCTGCGGACCACAACAACAAAAGCTCCTTGAGGCTGGTCATCTCCTCGAGCAGTGTTGGCCGCCCTCAATGGTGACGTAGGAGGGCTCGAGTGGCTCGGGGGTCGTAGCCCCGCACGTGTGCCTGGCACTCAGGGCCATTTGACCGTCCGCTTGTAACCGCAACAGCTGCCGGAAGCAATAAAGGCCGGACGGACATCGGAGTGGCGTATGCATCGGAAGTGCAGCCCCCTCCCCCCGCTAATGCCCACTCGCGCTCGGGTTGGTTTACTTTTGCAACTTGACTGGTAGTTTTCACCGGTGCACCACCCATAAATTTCCACTCTGACAGTTGCAGCTGTCAACCGGTGAAGATTGCATAACGTCCACGTTGCCGTTGCCGTTGCTGCTGTTGCCTTTGCCCGGACAGGTAATCAGGTAAACAAGGCACTTTGACAAGGACAATGCTGCACTTAACGGTTCGTAATTAACGCTTGCAGTTTGATGCAGTGATAAGGCACGCTGGTTGCGGTTGTTACTAACATCGCCGCCACCACAAAGTTGTTTATGGACTTGGCCCAAAAGCAAGCGAACTCAACTTCGGTTACACTTTCTTTTCATTTCGCTTGCTGAGTTGGTTGGGTTGTTCCAAACATACTAAGAGTTAATTTGTTTGATTATTACAATTAATACGATTCTAACGACTCTGATTTCTTTGGTTTAGAATCTTGAAATGTTATCAAGATTAAAAAATCTAAAATCATACCCTACAGGTCCTATAGGTCTCTTCAGGAGCAGGGTATAATCATCGGTCGCTCTGTATGTGACAGTAAAGGATTATTTCGATTATTAAGTTCTCTCTCTCTCAGATAGATGATCGGAACCTAGTTAGAACCGTAAATAATATAATTCTATAATTTATGTTTTTGTTTTATAGAAACGAATGGAATCTATTTTAACTTTAAAATGCCATCATGCCCTTTTGATCCTTTCCTTTCCTTTCCATCCTTTCTTTAAACGATTTTAAATTATGGGAGATTTATGGTGTTTTTTTCAAAATAATCTAAGTGGCTGCTTTGCTAGTTTCTGCATCCACCCTAGAATTCTTCATCCAAACGTGGAATTGCTCGTGGAAAATCACAATTTAGCATCGCAAAATTTCGAACAAATTCATATTACCCACAATTGCACATGAATAACATTCAATTTTGTTCAATCCAATACCGAATACCGAACCAGCAGCCAGAGAGGCGGAGGAAATTCTGCTGCTGTCCAATAGGAAAAAATATCATGCCCGCGAATTCGGTGAGGGCGGTGGCATGGGAATTGGCCTTGTTGGGATGGATTTCTTTTTTCTTATTTTGTGTTTCCCGTGCAGCAAATTGAATTCAACGGAATTTCAATTGAGGGTTTGATTTTTTGCCCCTTCAACATCTCCCGGCAGGATGCGACTGGAGTGTTCACGATTTGATGGAAATAGAAAAGTTTCCTATATGAAGTTCGAATAAAATGAGAACCAACTGAATGGTCGCTGGTCGATGGCCGTTGGTGGACTCCTCCATGTTTGCTCTGCTCTCATCTTGAGAGGCATGTGAAAGCAAAGTGTGGCCAACAGAGTTGGTTGAATGGTGGGATAGTTGGCTTGGTTTGTTGGTGGCTTTGTGGGTTGGTTGGTCGGTGGCCCAGTTTCGCCAGATGCTTGACACTGATGAGCCCAGAGGCGCTGGCATTCGCGGTGCTTTGATTTACGCTCAAACTGACGCTGAAATATTATCCATCCGACAGCGAAATTTGCATAGCGCGTCTCTCTCCGTATATTTTTTTTACATATATGTACATATATACTTCTATACATAAATAGTTTTCGGAATGTATATTTGTATTTCATTTGCGAGTTCTATGCGCCGCCAAGGACTCGTCATTTGACCAGCCCTGACACGGATTTCCACTGGTGTGGTCGGTCGGTTGGGTTGCCATTAGTTGCCCGGTTGAACCGCCAATGGAGCGAAAGGCTCACTGGCTCGGTAAAGAGATTAATTACCCAGTTCCGTCTGAGACAGTTAACACATTTCCTGTCGCGCTCCCCTTCCTCCGCCTAATTAACCCCACCCCGCGAAGTGTCTCCCAGAAATGATCGCCACCAGCAACGACACCGGTTATTGCACTGGCAAATCCCGGCAGTGAAACCGACTCCGATCCGGCTAATCAAAATGCTGCCATCAAGGAGACGTTTGACGGGCAGACGAAAGTCCGAAAAGACAACCGAAACCCGCCGCCACATAAAGAAAGGTGAAATAGCCGGCGATTACTTGCTCCGCCTTCGCCTCGCTCACAGAGTGAAAACAATGAAGCTTTCGTTCATTCATTCATTCATTTAATACGCGGCGGCGAGGGTCCGATGCGGGCGAGGTCCTTTTGTGAGTAATTGTCTGCGTCTTTAATTATTTTCCCAAGCGTGACTGTCGAAGTCGCTGACAGATGTCAGTCCGCGTGTTCAACATGGCGGACAAAGGCGACCAAAGTCAAAGAGGGAGAGTGGGGAATGCACGGGAATAAGCCAACGATTTATTACGTTCTCCAAAATTGAATTGGATATAAACATTTCACTTGTCGTATAGCAACATGAGAAGGGATTTCCGGGCAGGTGACAATGTCTCAGGATTTGGAAAGTATTACAGACTTTTTGCTTTTCTTTTGTTTTAGAATTTAAGTTCTGATAGGCAATTATACAAAATTTAATTGAACCGAACAAAAAAAGGCACAGAAATGCTTAAAATAAATAACAATAAGAGAGTCCTGCGTCTATTTCGAATCTAATAGAATTTTGTCAGCTCTCCAAAACAAATATTTTTTAAGGCAATCAGCTTGTCCGATGGTTTCTTCCTGTATTCCCACACTTTGGCCTCAATCTGATTATCGGTTTCCAGCCAATTTAACATCTGAGCGACATAAGGGTATTGGCGGTGATTTGCATATATGTAATTGAAAGCCGATTATGCATAAGTGTAGTTTGAATTTTGATTGAAGCTCACAGCGCGACTGGCGTAAATTATATTCTATATGTGCGCGCATGCAAAATTGCCACCAGTCGGACAATTGCTCCTGGCCGTCCCGTCGTTCTCAGAGGAGCGCCAACGGATATGCGTGCGAAGAATAGAATAGTCCAATTAATAAGGGGGGCTGTGGGGAAACGAATGGCGGAGGGGATTAGTAAATGGCCGGTTGGGTCGTTTAACCTCGGGACCTCGATGCCCATACATAATTAAATTACTCAACCAGCCGTGTTCGTTCACTTCCGGTTCGGGAAAAGGGTGTGTGAATTCTTTTGGTTGGCAAAACCCGAGTGGAAACCTCAATCTATTTACCTAAATATTTATAGTGTTGCTTGGTTTGGTCAATGTGCCACAATTCGCAGAATGCATTGCAATGCTTGGAATTTAAATCTTCAGTGCCAATTAAATTTACGTGTGGTTAATCGTGGTTGTGGTGTCTTTGTCACAGCGTTGCCTCAATTAAAAGGACATCAAGAATAATAATGGCGCCGACCAAAGAGGACTCACGATTGGGGTCTCTTTATATGGTGCAACAGTCCGGGAGCTTCGAGTACCGCGTCGTAAATACGACGATGAACATAATGAAAACTTTTTAATGAAATTAGCCAGCAGCATAATCGCGTCAAATCTCGTAATCCTTTTTACCCCCACCGGGGGTTAATGCTTGCCGAGGGCAAGGGTGACAGGCGGGAGCTCGGTTGTTCCAGTTTTTACCCCCAATTAAAACTATTATATAATGCTTAAGTAACAAGGCCCTGAAGTCAAATAAGTGGACAGGCATTAGCATACATATGAGCGGTGGGCGCTGGGCGGTGGGCTCTGGGGGTAGGAAGGCGGTTCCGTTCTGAAAATCTCATTTATGCTTAGTCGGTGGTCAGCCACGGCACAGAGGGGGCTGCATGTCCTGTGGACTTGGACAAATAACAGCCGGATGTGTATGAGATGCCCATTACTCTCTCCTAGTTGGGCGGCGTGCCCTGGCACCGCAGCCTTGATGAAAATTATCATTTAATTTCAACCCGCAATTTTCGTTTCGCTTGAAAATTTACAGCAGCCCTCAGCCGCAAGCTGAATTGCGTAAACGCGGTCCGAGTACACCAAAATCCAGGTTAATGCCCAAGCCGAACAAATGCTTGTCGTCACAGTCCACAGCAACAGCAGGCGGTGAAGGGCCAAAGCCGACGGGGTGGCCCCTTCAAGCCATTAGCTGCTAAGCCAACAAACCGTGTTGCCACCAAGTGTTGTTTGGGGGTCCGGCGATAAGCCCGGCCGAGCAATGATGTCGTCGAAGTGCACCTGCAAACTGAGTCATTTCCGTCGGACGGTGCCTCCTCCTTCGGAGCTCCTTGGGCGTCAACAGGGGTCAATTTTCTGGCAGTAACAGCAGCGGCAGCAGCTGTTGAGTTTTGCCCGCCGTAAAACTGTGAAAATTGGCAGTAATTTCAGCACAGTTGCTTGTGATAACGGGGAGTGGGAGAGTTTCTTTTATGGACTGGGGGAGTGATAAATAAATGAAATCAGAGAGGTCCTCCGGAAGTGTTAATTCATAATTTCTCACCTTTCCCCTTCGGCCCTGAATTTGAGGCAGCCAATTAGTCGTCAGGGAGTTTTGCGTCCCGGAAATATGATTTGTGTTCTACTTTGGGCTCCGGAAGCCGGAAGTCGATTTGCATGTCGAACAAACCAACAGGCAAAAGTAGTCCCGCCCTTCACCTTTCACAATCAGTCCGTCAATCGGCCGTCCCCTCCCACTGGCCCGGCAAAATGTTTTATTTATCCAACGAAAACATGTGTGCCAGGGCCGGCAACGGACTGTTTGAGCTGTCATAAATATTGTAAGCGATATTCCGAAATGTGAACATCTCGTGCCTGGCAATTTATTGTGCAAATGCTGGATTGTTAATTGAATCCTGTTGGGCGTTATTGGGCGACAGACGGACTGCTACATCTACCTTTTTAACGGTCCAGCCGACGCGTCTGCTCACTTTGAATGTCGGGGAAAATCAATATATTTATTTAATAATTAATTGCTGGTAGTTGGGGTTAAATAGCCTTTTGAATTGTTATTCGCCAATCGATTTTCATTTCGAATTCTGTTTAAAGAGTAATCAAAACGATGCTAAAAACCATTCGAGTTTCTAAATTCGATTATATTAAAATTATAATTTAATTAAGAAATCCATGCGAACGAGAATATATTATAAATAAATTAACAAGCAATTGATCGTTGAGAAAAATCAAGCCCTGGGGGGCAAATAAAAGTTCGCGCTGTTATTTAAATTGTGCAGGTAATATTTGCATATAAATGACATCGTTTCGTTAGCCATAAAGGATCTCTTTCAGCTATACATGTGTTCCTTTCTGTTCACAATGTATTATTTCAGTTAAGAAGTTAATTTTGTAAAGCAATTTGGAGTGATAATTCAAATCTTAGAATAGTATTACATATATACTTTATGTATCGACGGAAAACAATTTAAGATTTGGATTCAAATTTAAGAAGATACTCCTGTTTCCCAAGCTCCTTCAGGTGGACTGTTAAGCTTTTGAATTTGATACCTTCAAGCTCAACTTGCGGTGCAGCTGCTCAATGAACATTTTTTAATTACTCAGCCACTAAACATCGGCCGCAACACGGTAGGGGAAATCGTCTGTTTTAAATGAATACTTCGTCCCTTGGGGCGCCCTTCTCTGTTCAACTGTGATGTCGGTGAGCTTTGAGTTCGCGTAAATTAAATGCTGATATTGCCGTGTAACTGTTTGCCATTATGCCAATATGTTGACACAAAAATTAGCATATCGCCCCCACCAAACAACGGCCCCACTCCGACCGACCCGGAGCTCTCACATTTTTGTGGCGATGGCGAATAGACTCGAGGTCATAGTAACTCAACCACATTCACACACGCACGCACCCACACATATGCCGTTATATGCGGAATGATGTGAGTGCCAGAGGAAAGAAAAAGAAAGTGAGGAAATCGAAGAGGCAGGGAACGCGCCCCACACATTTACAATGTTTGTGGCAAACCCTGCATTGCGGGGCCGACAGCGCCGATTTGAGGGTCCTTGTTGTTGTTGGTGGGGCATGCAAATATGCGAGACGTTGCACGATTTTATATCAATTTCTCTTTCACTTTCGAAGTGAGTGAATTCTATTGATTTAGTGGTGAACAAGTCAAGTCACCGTGACTCAATTTGTTATTGATTATAATTGAAGTATTTTGTTTTTCTTCCCCAAGATTTTTCTAATTTAAATTCTTTTAGGTTTTACATTGCCAGGCCCTTAGGATACTCAAATTTGGGGGAGCGCGAAGCGAATTTTAAATAAGAAACTAGTCAACTGTACTTCGATAATTATCTTCACAAATTTTTTATTTATTTTATGGTTATCGTTATTTTGAGTTTTCCTTGAGTTTTTTTATTGATTCCAAACCGGGAAATTTGGTCAAAAGTCAAATAAATGGCTGTCCCGTGGAGGTTGCAAATTTCATTAAACAGAACGTAACGGTATCAGTATCAGAAATAACGGCACCGTATTCCCCGAAACCCGCAGTTTCCCACTATAATGATTCTCATCCATCAGCCAAGTTGCTGTAAAACTCGCCGTGTTCCTTGAGAGTTGATTGTGTTAATTTTATTGCCGGGATATTTCGAAAAGTGTCAACGGTGGTGGAACTTCGATGCCGCAGATACGGCGTTGATTACAAAATATTACCGACTTGTCAGTTTATATTGATTTGAATTTGGCTGCGGCTGTTGGTCTCCTTCCAAAAGGAGGAAAGGAGGTATGGAGGAAAGGGCTGGCGGGACGCCCACATAAAGTGGACCATAAATATTATGAGGAGCCAGACTAACAGAGAACGATAATCTCCTCAACAGTTTGTACTTTTGCTTGTGACTTTTAATGAATGTGTAAGAGGCCATCAACAAAATTTAGAGGGGCTACCCACAGTCACACCCACACGCAGACCCGTCGAGCGATGAAGGGCCGACGTAGTCAACCTCTGACCTTTCCCGAAACGAGAATGCGAAATAAACAAACAAATTGAAGCCGAAAACAAACTAACGGGGCTCTCATGAAGGGAGCCGCCAGATAAGCGTAGGGATGGCGAGGCCTTATAGGCGGACAAGAGCCGAATTGTAGGAAATTTAAGCTCGTATGTTTTGTTGCTGGCCCGCAAAATGTTGGGCATGGATTTTGGGCGCAGCCTTTCCAAAAAAACATAATGGCTAAAGTAACAATTTGGCGTCACCACGTCAAAGAGCCTTAATAACCAACAAACATGCCAACCAGCCAGTATTAAAATACCATTTTTAAATCTCCTATAAAAAAGAACAGCAAAAAGTTTAGGCCGAATCCTTTAAACGTCCTTCCTGCGGTTTTCTCCCCACACAAACGGGCAAATAAGTGTGGAAGGGTAAACAAATGCAATATTATATTGTATGTAGCTGTAGGAATTTTTCAACAAAGATATTCAAAGATAGGGAACTATGCTGATTTTGGTATTTTGTTTTTGTATTCTACTGTGTTTTATATACTTTAAAGTGACTTATAAAAATATTATTTTGCGTCAATTAAATAACTACATTTGTTTTAGGGTGAAGGACTTATGGGAAATAGTCATCCAGCCACAAGAGATCTTATATCTCGTTTGTCTAATAATAATACAATCGGGAAGATGTTTCATTTTCAGAGACTCAGAAATAATGCAGTTTAATTAAATTCCGTATTAGCTTTGTTATTTTAAAAATACAATTTCAGTTGTTTTCTTCTCAATTATAAAGATTTTTTTAGGATTGTGATTGGCACAATTTTAAAACGCAAATAGAGAAACTCTTAAATCAGTCAAATGGGATAGCGCAAAGACCATTTGTATGGTACAAAGCAAAGCGGACCCACAGTTTTTTATTGGCAAGAAGCAATTCAGCCATCTAGAGGGCGGCATTTCGTGGCTTTGTGGGGCATAATTAGCATAAATCCCATAAATACAGAGACCCCTCGATGGAGAGGTCGTCTGAGGTCGGGTTGAAGAATATTTCTCCGCAAGCGATATGGATTTGGTTCCTTTAGCTTTCAGCTTTTGTTTAGTCTTTGCTGGGGACTGCAACTGGATTATCGATCCAACGTGGCGGTAGCGGGAAAACAAAATTTTGTTCCCAAAAATTAACATGGAAATCAAATCAGCAAATGAGTAAAGTACGAAAAGCCATAAAATGAAAATGTCTGGGGTGGCTGTTGTGCTGGCTATGGTAGAGCAAATTCAAATAAAAATGTTTGCGTAGACGGCAAAACCTCCCATTGTCTTTTGGCCAAAAGTCAAGCGGCCGGGGACGATGGCAAAGCGAACCCAGGGACAGATGCCGCCAGGCGACTGGAAATTTTTGTTTATCTCGTCATTTGCTCTTCTATTTTTGGTACTCAGCGCTTGACGGGTTTCCAGTTGCGTAGTTCTCTGTTGGTTCTAAGGTTTTTGTTTTATTTTCTTCATTTTTTTTCGGCGGTTTGGTCTGAGTGTTTTGATATCCGAGTGGAATATAAATAGAATAAGCTGACCGACCGAGAGGTCTGAATAAAGCCGCCCTTGGGGATTAGACAAGATAAACCCAAAATGGAGTGAATGGGATTAAAAAGACGAAATGCACTGGCTTGTCAGGAAAGTGGGTGGAGTGGCGTTTTCTTTCCCCTCCGCTGATGTCCTTGAGCTCAATGCATTCCGATTACAGCTTTGAATTTGAATGAGCCGTCGAGGAATTTGAGGTATTTCGGGGGCGTTCTTTGTTATTTGTTGGAGTGGGCGAAGGGACGAAAGTAAAAAGTGAAAGGCACAAGCAATTTAATATTAAATTGACCGAAAACAGTCGTTCAGCGAATTTAAAAATCTCTCTCCTTAATTTCGTCGATATTTTTTATAATTTGTTTTGCCAGGCATGGTTTCCTCACAGTTTTTTGGCGTAATCTTCGTATTTCACTTTTTAAAATATTAATTGAATCAAAGGTTCTCGGGTCAAGCCCAGTGAGGGGAACAAAACTGCTTTTAGGAATGAAGTCGAAGGCGTCATTTGTCGGTGCTTGTTGGTTTCTTAAGTTAAATTAACTATAATAATAATTTTTAAAACCTTAAGAAGTTCTAGGAACTTTTTTCTTTTCAAATGCTTAAGCCTATTTTCTCTGATAATGTTTTTTTTTTTATTCTAGGCAGCTAGATTTTTCTAGATTTTTAAGATCCACACAATTTAGGCAAGTCCTGTTTGGAGCATTTTTCGTCTTGGTCGGCAAAGGAGGAAAATGCAGCAAAGATTAAAATTGGGTCAAATTATTGGCAATTCCGCCTCGTTCTTACTCTCACTTTAATCGTTAAGGTATTCGTTGGGCCAACTCACCTGTAACCGAGCACTTCAGGAGTATCAAAGGCAGAAATTCCAATTGACTTGGAGCTTTGAAAATTTTTAACACGACACACAAAAATAAAACCACTCGAGTTTATTCTGCTCATCGAATTGTAATTGACGTTTTGTTCGAAAGCCCTTTAGAAATTTTAGAAATAATCGAATTAAGATTAAACGCTGAAAATGCAGTTCCTCCGCGTTCACCCGACCAGCTGATACGGCGTCCCTTGTTGAACTGATGACCGCTGCTTCGAGTACCGCACCCGCTACGATTCACTTCGGTCCTTTCGTGGGGTCCGTTGTTTCTGGCGTTGTTGCTGCTGCCGCTGTTGCTGTTCGTGCGAAGCAAACAGATTTCGGTTCGGTTTTAGAGAAACCTCTAAAGGAGAGGGGACTCGCTCCCCAAGCGGCACTCGAGGAAATGTTTGTTTTTACTCCATCTCCTAAGGTTTTCTGGAACAGCAGCAACCAGCAGCAGCTACAACAGCAACAACGGACGGAATGAAAGGGCATAAATAATTGATTGCATTTTAAGTGAATTCCACTCGGACAATGAAACAATGTGACAGGTGATAAGCAAAAGGTAATTTAAACTCCGGGCCAAGGGCGTAAGAGACGCGAAACCGTCACCGGAAAGCACTGTACTCGTATAACTTAGATTCCAATTTTGGACGCATTTTGAAAGGATATATTTGTTTGAATTACTCCTTGGCGTTACCGTTATCGCTGTGGACGCTTTGTAAGAAACGCGCGCGCCAGGCCGAGCAGAACGTCCACTTCGCTCCGTGACTTGAACTTGATTGAAAAAGTTCACATCCACTGGCTCTGCTCGGCTTCTATGCTGCCGCTGCTGATGGCATTTTTTCCTTTTTGCCCCCCTCAAGTTTTTCCTCAAGTACCGTTTTCATTTTCACTTCTCGTGCGTGCGTTGCCTGTGCGTTACTCTCGCCATGGCTGTATGCGTGAGAGCCGATATAAAGCTGTTGTTTCCATTGACACCCTTTCCCTTTTCGCCATTCGCCATGGCTGACTATTCTCACCGTCTCCCAGAGCATCGTGTTCCCTTCACGTTTCGTTCTGTTTATGAGAATGCCGCTCTCTTGGCTTTGGGCTTTCGGGGCTCCAGCTGTTTGCATTGCATTTCCAGGTGAAAGCAATATTTGCAAAAGCTCTCTCTCATGAACGCCACCGTCATGATTTTATATGCGTCCGCTCGCTCAGCTGTTCGTTGTTATTTTTTTTACCGCTAAGGCGTGGGAAATTTAAATTATATGTTCAAAACCCGCTGGAAGAATCTGAAATGCCAGATTTGTTTTATGATCAGTATATATAATTTTGGCAAGTTGCGTATACTTAATTTCTAATTAATAGCTCTATTCGAGCCAAAGACATTTCATTCTATTCTAAGTATATAATACAAAAAAGAAGTTCTCAACTTTCAAATTATATTTCTGAAACTTCAGCTGGATGTATTCATGATTTTTTAAATGAGATTTTCTGGCTTATAATCAAAGGATTTTTAATTATGAACTTGAATAAAATGCGTGAGATACGATTTTTCTATTTCTATAATTCCAAAAGCCAAAAAATTAAATTTTTCACCCTTTCGATTATTTAAAACAAAATGTAAGAAACGTTATAAAAAGCCGGTAAAAAGCATAATATTATCTTTGTAGAGAATGGAATTCCTTTTTAGTATTTATCACTATTTATTGAAATTGAAATCAAACAAATAGTTTTTAATATTTAAAGGGAATATGAATGTGAGCGTACATTTTGTTAAGCTTTCCCAGTTGAAAGTTTTTCCAGTCCGGTTACAATCGTATGGGGAGCGTAGAAGATGGAACGCCGACAGTGAGCTTTTGCTCCAAAGCTTTGCCTTCCTTTCTCTCTATTTCTCTCTATGCTTGTCTCTCGATTCCGAAGATACTCTTCTGCCCGAAGCCGATGTCGGTGCCGTTGCAGGCCACGGACTGCTGTTGGCATTGCTCGGGTTTCATTGATGCCCAAATATAGGTCAACAACGTGGTCCGGGACAGCGGTATTGGCCACCCACCTCACCCAATGGGTACAGTGAAATGCCACCACCGTTCGAACGTTGCACCGAATATGATGAGAA
Source organism: Lissocephala sabroskyi (assembly GCA_037075105.1). Lineage (NCBI taxonomy): Eukaryota > Metazoa > Arthropoda > Insecta > Diptera > Drosophilidae > Lissocephala > Lissocephala sabroskyi. Next base: position 14,998 of record JBAMCP010000434.1, on the reverse strand, counting down.
AAGTATCCGAAATACGAGAAACGACGATGGGGGCGCTGATGATGACAAAGCGAGAAAGGCGAAAGCGGTGTGGAGCTGTCGGCTGCTGGGAACGCAAATTGAATTCTTTGGTGCTGCTAAGCGTTTGCGACTTACCGAAGGCGAATTTTTCACACCGTCCAGTTACTTAAATGGCAATTTGAGGCCAACATGAATTCGTCTTCTGTAACGTCTTATCAGTTGCTTTTCTGTAGCATAAACAAATTAGGTAAGATTGCGCATACGCCCCAGTGGCTGGGGGCGGTCTTATCTAGGGAATTTATGACCCCCAGACTCGTTGTCGACTCTGTGTCATCATTGACAATGTCTGATTGCTCGCTCACGCTTTGGCATTGCAATGCCTTGTTCGGCACGACATTGAGTCTTTGTGGCGCTGTCGTTGGGAGCTCTTCAAATGGTCAAGCGGCCTCTGGGGTCGATTACTGAATTTTATGCACAGCCAGCTGATATCTGACAGCTGCTCCTTTCAGTTTGTATAAATTTCACGACCGGGCATTTCCCGCTTTTTTTCTTTGTCGGGTTTTTCTCGGTTGTGGTACATAATTTACGGCGGTTGTGTGTGCTTCTTGGACTGAAATTGGGTCAAAAGTTGAATCGTCAGAGGAGCTGTTCCGTTGGACTTTGTGGACGTGTGGCTAAGCACTTTCCAGAGTAATCCTAATTGCGCTTTTAATGTGCGACCAGCGCGAACGTACCACCCTGTACGTTTCACAGAAGCCTTCATTTTGCTTTGAAAGGTCATTGCATTCTGCCAAGGACCTAGCCAAGAGCCTCTGCCTAATGGGGCAGTCAGTTGTTTACCTACAACATTTTTTTTTTTTTTGGTTTTTGATAAATTTAACACCTGTTCATGGGTCTGATTGCTGAGTATCCTGACTCTTCGCCAGAATACCGTAGAGTGTAAAATACAATGATGATTTAATGGCACAGAATACTTGCACATTGGTTCGTTAAGGGAGACCGAAGAAAAGCATTATTATTTGTAAATTTGTTTAGATTTTGAGGGACTCAATTGGGCTTGGATTTTTAATGGTTGTGAAAAACTAGTTAATTATTTACAATTGTCGAGGTTTAGAAACAGAATCCTAATGTCAAAATGATGATACTAATTAGAATTTCATTTCAACTCAAACTCTTGCGTAGCCATTGGCCCCACGCACACAATAAAATTCAGACTTTTTTTGAGATTAGTTAGCGAGCCTACATAGTGAAAATATTAACAGTTAAGTCACAAAAGTTTTTTATCGTTTTTTTTCTCTTCTACTGCATATTTTGGGGCTATAGACCATAGGTTGGTGCTACATAAATATGGCGTAGTCATAGGTCGCCAAAGTTTACCCAAAACATGGCCAGAATACGGAGAGGACGCGAGTCAGAAGTTCTCGCGAAATTCGATGTCTTCAGCTTGAAATTGGCAATTAAGTCCTATTAAAAATGCCCATATTCAGTCGTCACATTTACAATGGCAATTTGGATCACAAAAAGAAATTGAGTCACGGCCAATGGGCGGTTCGGATTGAAAATCATTATTGTATTTCCTTTGTGTTCTTTGGTAACTTTTTTATTTGCAGTGCTGCAACTTAATTTATTATTTGTTTAATTCAAGATAACGATCACATTAAATCCTGCGCAAACAAGAGACCCATTTTGGCTACTTAAAGCTTTAATCGATCTTTAAACTAAAGTTATATGAATAAGAAATCATTAAAAAAAAATCTTTATTGAAGGTGAGCTTTTTATGACTATAATATCGACTGGGTTTCGAAAAGAATACAGTATATGGAAAATTTAAGGTTTTTAAATGGTCTCAAGTAAATCTTAAAGCGACCAGCTAACAGGCTTGGTTAAAAGAAAATATTGCTGCATTTACAAATTTCCCAATTATATCTTTATTTCCTTCAATTGCCGATTTCGCTGTAGTTTTGACCAGGAAGATTTTGGTTTTGTTCTATTTCAACTTTAGGTATCCAAATTGAGTCGTATCTAAGTTGACTTATCTGTCCCTTTTCTCACCACCCATTGATAGCCGAAGCCCCAAGTATTCGAGTGTTTTCCGAATGACAAAGCCAATGAGTCATCGGGATGGTCAGTTCCCCCAGCTCAGTTGTTGGCTTAGGTTCGACTTTTTAACGATTACTGTTCGATTAGTTGCAATGATTGTCGATTGCGGGACTTAACATTTCTCTCAATCGAGAGAATGATTGAGGAAGGTGGGAGAATGATTGAAAGGGGGTGAACACCTGATGAGTTCTATACTATGCGGCAGGCAAAACGATAAGGGTCAGGGTGTTCAATATTTTCATTATCAATATCAACGGCGCCGAGTCGATAAGAGAACCAACTGACAACCCCCGACCATGGGGCTGGCCTTTTTGGGCCAACTGAAGAGCGCCAGACGGCCCGGTGGCTCAGAAGTGTTCGAGACTCAGTGCGGATAACAACCAGCGATCGTGTGCCGGTGAACCGACAGCTGAGAAAATAACAAAAATAATAATAAAATACCGCTTAGCAAATATTTGACAATTAAGAAACGCCAACGGTCTCCGTTTCGGGTTTGTGGAGTGAAGGAATTTTTGTTTTCGTATTTTTTGTTGCTTGTGGCGAATTTTATTAATTGATAAGAGACGGCGTCCGGGAAGTAGCTCTCAAAATGTCTGAATTGGCCAGAGATCTTGTAAGTTTTCGAGGAATTCATCGGTCTCGTGGCAGTGATGGTTTTATGTTCGATTGATTGGTTATCATAAGATGGATTTGATAAGATTCGATTCAAAACTCGTGCTAGACTTAATTTGTTTTTTTTTTTATTATTCATGCTTAGTATATGAGAACTAAATAAATCCCGACTTTGGCCCAAGAAATCAATCTTATCGGACTCCTGGGAGCTTAAGGAAAAGACAATAGTTCGACACGTGGCACTGAACTTGGCTCCCTTATCGGAATGGGAATTCGTTTTCTGATAAAAGCAAAGAATACCAAAATATAAAAGAAAATTGCATGGCTTCTCTGACTTTGAATTTGTTTAGCTATCCATATGCCGACAATTGCGCAATGGCCAAAAAATTTATATGAAGTCATCCATTCACAGGCCTGACTGACTATGCGCATTTGATTTACCTAGACACTTGAAAAAAAATTATATATAAATTATCGATTGTGGTTTTTAATGATTGACAAACCTTTGGAAAAGCCAAACCCCGGTGTATCTGAGAGGAAACGCAGAAGAAATTAATAATGACCGTAAAATACATGTTATTCCCCCCGGATGAAGCAATTGAGTGATAAGAAATTAGACTGCGATTAACTTTTACCAAAGTGACTCATAAATGACCTCATCCTGTTTCGATCACAAAGTCTGCCGCAGTCATAAATTTAGATGAGCTTTGATTATTCGATTTCGGCGACAGGTTAAGAATTTGTGGTCTTGCCAAAAATACCCACTTCCCTGTAGATTTTTATCGCACCCAATTCCAATTTACTTTTTACAGTAGCCAGATGAGTCGTAAAAATCTTATCTATCCAAGGAGTATGTGTGTCATGATAAGCAAGGTCGTCGCGCGAGTATTGAAATCAAAATAGAGAATATTAATATGAATTTCTTCGGTTGTTACTGGGAAAGATGGTTAAAGTGTTTTTATTAAATTTTTATCGGGGATGTTTCCTATCATCTATTATGGTTGTCAATTCGTTGGCCTTTGGCGGAGATTTTAAAATGGATTCAGTTTATTAAAACTGATAAATGGACTTTATATCGGCATTCGCCCGATAAGATAAAAGACGACTTAAACTTGTTCAGCAGCGCCCCCAGAAAGTGTACTTACCAATAAATAGACCCAAAATATTCCATTTCTTAAGAAACAAATTTAAATTTAAAAGCCTTCACAGAAGTTGACCCCTAACAATGGTTAAGTCAGAATTTGCTACGGTTTCCTTTTTGGGTTTATCTTTAAAAGTTTATTTATTGTTTTTTTTTTTTGTTGGTGGGGCAACGCTATCAAGTCTTCTAGTTTAACATTTTGTTGTTTTATGAGATCACTTCTCCAAATAAAAGTCTTCCAAAAGTTAGATATTCGATTTATTATGTTGGGGCTTTAATTACCCTTGTAATTGTTCTTTTGCGCAATCTTTTGGTATTTGAGTAATGTTGAGTAAAGATATGGCTAAGATTGGTAGTTTGGGAATAAGTGTTCAATTGGAAGGAATTTATAGTATCGAACGTCAGCCGAACACTCGACATTTACAATTACGGTGGCAGAAATTGGGCCCCCTGGCAATGCGGTTGTAACCGAAGTCTGATAAGATTCTATGGAATGCAACTGACAATGTGTTTCCCCTTTTTTTGTTTTTAGGGCGAATATGTTTGGGTTAAGCCGCAAAATAGCAACAGCGAGTTTGCAGTGCCATTTGGAGCTCGAATTGTGCGGACTGAAAAAACCCAAACCCTTGTCTGCGATGATGGGGGTAAACAGTTTTGGGTGCCGGCAGGGGATGTGGTCAAAGCCATGCATTTGACCTCCCAAGGTGATGTTGAGGATATGATCACTCTAGGGGACCTGCAGGAATACACGATATTGCGCAATCTGGAGACGCGATACAACAAGAAGTTGATATATGTAAGTAGAGTAAAAGAGCTTAGACTTTGGGATTTGTTTAGTAATTCCTCTTCCTATAGACCTACACGGGCTCCATGCTGGTGGCCATAAATCCATATCAGATCCTTCCTATCTACACGCATCGAGAGATTCAAATGTACCGCAAGAAACAGCTCCACGAACTGCCACCGCACATCTTTGCCATAAGTGATAATGCCTTCCAGAAGCTGCAGCGCCACAAAACAAACCAGTGCGTGGTGATCAGCGGCGAATCGGGCGCTGGGAAGACAGAGAGTACCAAGCTTATCCTGCAATATCTCGCTGCTATTAGCGGAAAGCACTCCTGGATAGAACAGCAAATAATCGAGGCTAATCCGATAATGGAGGCTTTCGGCAATGCCAAGACGGTGAGGAACGATAACTCCTCGCGGTTCGGCAAATACATCGACATCCGGTTCACGGAGCAGGGAAATATCCAGGGTGCCAAGATTGAGCAGTACTTGCTGGAGAAGTCGCGAATAGTTTTCCAGAGCAAGGACGAAAGGAACTACCATATATTCTATTGCATGCTGGCGGGGCTAAGTCCTGCGGAACTGCAGCGCCTGGATTTGACTGATCAGTCGCCCAGCATGTACCACTATCTCAGCCAAGGTGGCTGCTTCTCGCTGGATGGGAAAGACGACGCCAAGGACTTTGCCGATATTAGATCGGCCATGAAAGTCTTATCTTTCAAGCCCGAGGAAGTGTGGAATATTTTCACGTTATTGGCCGCCATTTTGCACCTTGGGAACTTGCGGTTCCGGGCAACCGAAATAGCGAACTTGGAGGGCGCCGATGTAGACGACCCGCAGAACTTGGAGCGGCTGTCGAGATTGCTTGGTGTCAGCACCGAATCCCTAAATCTTGCACTCACCCAGCGCACTATCTTCGTGCACGGCGAACATGTGATTACAAGCTTGTCCAAAGAGGCTGCCGTGGAAGGTCGGGATGCTTTTGTGAAGTCCTTGTACGATGGAATTTTTGTCAGGATCGTTCGCCGCATTAACGAGACTATCAACAAAGAGGCAGCCAGTCGATTGAACACAATCGGAGTGCTGGATATTTTCGGGTTCGAAAATTTCGACAACAATAGCTTCGAGCAACTGTGCATCAACTACGCCAATGAGAATCTCCAGCAGTTCTTTGTCAGACATATTTTCAAAGTAAGTATATTAACAGTTGCATTTTGGATTTTATTGATTGTTTTTCATTTTCTTTAGATGGAGCAGGCCGAATACCAGAACGAGGACATCAACTGGCAGCATATCGACTTTCAGGATAATCAGGAAATCCTGGATTTAATAGGCATGAAGCCAGTCAATATTATGTCCCTGATAGATGAGGAGTCCAAGTTCCCCAAGGGTGAGTATAACAAGTGTAGCAGAATAACGCAGGAAAATGCATTCATTCGTGATTCCCAGGTACGGACCACACCTTGCTCGAGAAACTGCACGTTCAGCATGGCAATCGGTCCATCTACGTCAAGGGAAAGACAACGCAGACTTCGCTATTTGGCATCCGCCACTACGCCGGCGTTGTAATGTACAATCCCTTGGGATTTCTGGAGAAGAATCGTGACTCTTTCAGCACAGACTTACGGGCAATTGTACGACGCTCTACTAACAAATACCTGCAAGACATTTTTCCGCCAGAAATGCCCATGGATACGACCAAGAAACAGCCGACGTTGTCAGTAAAGTTCCGCAATTCCCTGGACATGCTCATGAGGACTTTGGCGCAAGCCCACCCCTACTTCATACGGTGCATCAAGCCCAACGAGTTCAAGGAACCAAATGTAAGTGGGCAGGCTTTCAATCAACTAGATCCTTATGCGAATTTACTATTTTCAGAACTTCGATAAGGAGCTGTGCGTGCGCCAACTCCGGTATTCGGGGATGATGGAGACTGCCCGCATCCGCAGGGCAGGGTATCCAATTCGGCATACCTACCGGGAGTTTGTTGAGCGTTATCGTTTGCTGGTTCCTCGTGTGGGTTCCCTAGATAAGTGCGACTGCCGTCTGGTTACCAGACAAATCTGCAAGTCCACGTTGGCAACAGGATCGGATCTGCAATTTGGACGCACTAAAGTCTTTCTCAGAGATGTTGACGACTCAATTCTAGAGTCAGAACGTTCGCGCATTGTGCTGAAGTCAATTGTGATGATACAACGCGGTTTCCGGCGGGTTCTGTTCCGGCGGTACCTGCAGAAATACCGCGAGGCGACCCTCACAGTGCAAAAGTACTGGCGTGGGCGTCAAGCGCGGTGTAAGTACCAAGTAATGCGCCAGGGCTTCCACCGATTGGGAGCCTGCATAGCGGCCCAGCGATTAACTCACAAGTTCATCATGGTGCGCAGTCGGGTGCTGAAACTCCAAGCCCTTAGCCGAGGCTACTTGGTGCGCCAACAGTTCCGCAAGGACCTGGAAACCAAGCGTCTGAAGCAGCGCGATTTAGAGCAGCAGAAGAAAATATTGCGACAGGAGGAAGAAGCCCGTCGTGCGCAGCTTCTGATAGCCGAGCAAAAGCAACGAGCGGAAGAGCTGCAACGCCAAAGGGAAGAGCAGCGATTAAAGGAGCAACGGTTGAAGGAGCAACAACAACGTGAAGCTGCCTTGCGAAACGCAGCTGCCATGGCTGCTCTCAACCAGCCCCAGCGCACAAAATCCCTTAGGCAAGAGCCTCCTGTGATACCCACTCTACAGGCCAGGATGTCGTTGCCGCCGCCACCAGTTGCTGCAGCTGTTCCCGTAGCTGTGAAGCGACCACCCAATGGCTTTGTCAATGGAATAGGCTCCAGTTATATTGACGATGAGTCCTCGAACCAAATGGTGGACGACGCCTTCGACTTCCTCAACGACGAGACCGATGTGAGTGGTCCGAACGTCAAAGAAAAATCCCTCATGTTCGAGCGTGAACTGCGACTGCGCAGAGATGTCCCCACTAAATTGTTATCCCGACCGGTCAACTATTACGAAGCGGCGCCCCGAAAAATTGTTAATCAAACGCGGCTTTAGTCTTCCATTTGTAGGGTCTTTTACTCTCTGAACATACTGGACGTTGAAGTTCTCAGGGGAGGGGATTTGAACTTGTGGGTTAATCCCAACTGTCTTCAAACATCAGTCTCGATTGTGATCAACTAGTTATTATTTTAAAAGCCTTTTTTAAAATACATTAACGCGTACGCTGATTAAAGACTCTCAGATAGAAGAACTTCCAACAAATTAAGGCAAATGAACCTCCGGTTTCCGGTAAAACTCTGTTGTCCATAGCGCCATATACATTTCACTAATGTACAAAAAATCTACATCGTTGCATTTCAGCTTGTACATACACGCTCGCATACCTACGCATATACACGGCTAAGCAATGTCCTCGTGACTGCTTAAAATGACTATTGTAATTGTATTTATTATATTTTGTAAATAAAAACAAATTTGTTATTGTGATAAGAATATTTGACGCTCTGCGCTTCAATTGCGACCTACGTGTTTCATTGTGTTGTCAACGTCGTTCTGGTTTCGGTTATTGGAAATTCATGGAGCTCATTCTTTAATTATGCATGTCCTTGTTTGTACATTCGGCATTTTGGCGTAGAGTTTTACTGAACTTTCTATATTATACATATTTCAATTATATTATGGTGTGCATTTTGGCCAGCAACGATATTTTAAAGAGAAAAACGCCTGCTTTTTAACTCTTCTTGCGCACGCAGAACTAAATCGGAACAGGTCTGAGACGATTCTGTAATAATTTGTAATACAATTGAAGCAACAGACTTTCTTAAACTTCGAAAAGGCCCAGAGCTTAAATTAATTTGTCCGAGATGAACAAATTTGTAGCAACTTCCACTTTTGAATTTAGTTCAGCCTTTATTTATTTTTCCTTTAGCCCAATAAAAATCATCCCAGATCACCCCAAAATCACAAAATTTATTACAAAAAAATTAATCTAAGGGAATACCGCTTTTTAAAATCAACCGAACCTCTCGGTTCGTAGGTCCACCAACGACTAAATTAAGTTTTTAGTAGAACCACTAATGAGAGACTGTAAAAAAGCACGTTATCAGCAGAAAATTTACAACAAATTTCTGAAAATGATAAATGAAATTAAAATTGACCGTAAATTAAGCCTCGCCGTCGTCTTATCGGCTGCGCAACTTATTTATTTTAAGAGCTTACTACCCAGCAGAACTGATAAGAGCCACTGGGATTATGGCCGTCAAGACAGTAAGCCGTAAAAAATTCACTCAACAAAAAGTCTTATGAATGGCACGCGTATAAGAGAACTGCCGTCCTATTCAATGGAAAATCGACTCACTCAAAGTTGTTTTTCGAATTTCAGACCAACACTAATAATGCCAGTTCTGGTGGAACGATTCGCCTGCCAAAGTCTGCGAGCAACAATGTGGATACCTCGGATTTCAGCTTTACAAAGTTCGCTTCCACCTACTTCCAGGGCGGGGAGTCTCCGAATTGTGTAAAAAAACCGTTGAAGCACTCGCTGCTGAAACACGACCTGTCCGTGGATGATGTGGCCTCTCAGGTGAACCGAGCTACGCCTAAGAAAACAAAAAGCTAATGTATTCTCTAATTTAGGCCATTTGGTTGATGATCCTCCGGTTTATGGGGGATCTGCCTGAAGTAGATGCCAAGGCGACCGACCGCTCCGCGGGCGATGTAAGCGTCATGCAGGATTTAAGTCATTTTCTGGGTAAGGTAGCCGACAATAGCACCAAGTTAAACGAGGCCTACTCCCAAGCCAAGCCACACCGCTTTGTCCGTAAGACACTAAAGCGAAAGTCGAAACTACCTAGCATGCTTCGGCAAATATGCGAAAGCAACAAGGACGAGATTGAGTTCTACCAAAGGGTTCATAACGAGATAAGAAGTCCCCTAGACCAGCTGCATTTTATCATCGGGCACGGTATTTTACGAATGAGTTTAAGGTAAAGCCCAGAAATCCCTTATGTCTGACTTTCAATTGCATAAGCTTTCTTTTAGGGACGAAATCCTGGCGCAGATTTGCAAGCAACTTACAAACAATCCCAGCCGGAGTTCCATGTCTCGCGGCTGGCTTCTGGCCACATTGTGCGTGGCCTGCTTCCCTCCCAGCCAGATTTTAGAAAACCATCTACGCAGTTTTTTCAAAAACGGTCCACAATTGTTGAGCTTACAGGCCCAATCTCTGTTGGAAAGAACACTCACCAACGGTTCCCGGTCTGAGCCGCCGTCCATGCTGGAGCTTCAGTCGGTTCGTAGCCGGATTCCTTTAAAGTTGGACGTCCACCTGATGGACGGAGAGGTGAAACGATTACAAGTGGACTCGGCCAGCACGTCCAGAGAGGCTGTCAGTGAGCTAGGAAAAAACATAGGCCTAAGCGACTCCTTTGGGTTCGGGCTCTTTATCACCCTGCATGACAAAGTTATTGCCCTCGGTGCGGGAAGGGAGCACATTTTGGATGCCATTTCCAGCTGTGAGCAGTATGTCAAGGAGCTTGGAGAACGCGTGATTGGAGCGCCTTGGAAGGTCTATTTTCGCAAGGACGTGTTCACCGCCTGGTTTGATCCTTCGCAAGATTCCAAGGCCACGCATCTCATATACAAGCAGGTGATGCAGGGGCTTAAGTGTGGAGAGTATCGATGTCGGTCGGAAAAGGACATTGCTATGATCTGTGCCCTGGCGTACTATGTCGAATTAGGCCCGATCATCGACCCGCAACGCTTAGCTGATTTTGTTTTAGGCCATGTCCCGCAGGACCTGCTGGCCGCTGGCGACCGGGCTGTCGGTAACTGGACTAAACTTATTGGCAAAACTATCGAGCGAAACGCTTACGTAAAGGACGCAAGCGCCCAGCAACAGGCCAAAGAGGATATCTGTCTGTTCGCCCATCTGTCCTGGCCCATGCATTTCTCCAGGCTTTTCGAAGCGGTTCGAATAGCCGGTCCTCCACTGCAAACGGACAGTCTGGTGCTTGCTGTCAACGCCATGGGACTTTATCTTGTGGATGACACGGAGCAGGTGCTGGCCTCCTGCAGCTACGCTGAGATCCTGCAGGTGGGCTGGGAAAAATCACAACGTTCTCGCATAAGCGAGCTGCACTTGAGGACCGTACAAGAGGAGAACTTCGTGTTCAAGTGCTTCGAAGCCCAGGATGTAGCTGAGCTTATGAACTTCATGATTGAGAACCTGAAACAGCGATCGAAATATGGTTTGGTTATTCAGCCGCAGGCCAAAACCGAGTCGAGTGATCAGCTGCTACTCCAGGTAGGCGACCTGGTGGAGTTTGAAGCTGGCATCACCGGAGCCCAAGTCATGCAGGGAACGCGGCGTTGGTGGCGCGGATGCTCCAACGGCGTATGGGGAGAATTTTCCGGTCACAATATAAATGTCCTTGCCACGTTATGCAGACCCAGCCAGCCACTCATGGAAGTCTTCCGTGAGCACACGCCACGAGCACTTGAGAACAGTTTGGAACCCACAGAGGTTCCCATTAAAACCCAGGCCTATCGCCCCCATAACCTTGCCCGCTTGGCTGAACTTCAGTTCAGGGAACGCATCGAGTAAGCTCACTTAGCATATAAAAGAGAACTAAACTCATTGACCGCATTTCAGGTCGGACCAAGCTGCCCTCTGGTGCTATTCATCAAGTCTTCTCAAATCTCCTTTGCTTAAAGTCCTTCGCTCCAAACCGGACTTGTTTCAACAGGCTTTGGTCATGAACCATCACATTCTGAAGGTACTGGGTATTTTCTTTTGTAATTGCCGTTTTTGAGGAACTCATCTTGTGTGGTTTCAGTATATGGGAGATATTCCTCGGGCCAATCTGCCCGTAAACACGGACTTTATTTACCAGCCAGCTTTGCTGGAAGACGATCTCAGCGACGAACTGTATTGCCAGCTGCTGAAACAGCTCACCGAGAATCCCGTCAATGATAGCGAGGAACGCGGCTGGGATTTGCTCTACTTGGCCTGTGGACTCCTTGCTCCCAGTGCCCTAATTATGAGGGAACTCATTCTTTTTTTGCGGACACAAAACCACGTGTTATCAAACGAGTGTCGTCGAAGGCTGAAATTCACACTACTCAATGGCAAGCGAAAACACGCGCCGCACCTCATCGAGGTCGAGGGGATTCGCCAGCGCTGCATGCATATTTACCACAAGGTAAGCTCTACTTGAAACAACACAAGCAGAACCTACACAATTAACTAAACACTTTGCAGGTCTACTTCCCGGACGATACTGTGGAGGCCTTTGAAATCGAATCTTTTACGCGGGGATCCCACCTCGCAAGTCGCATAGCCGAGCGCCTGGAACTTAAATCTCATAAAGGTCTTAGCATTTTCCTCAAAGTTGGCGAGAAGGTGTTCGCCATGCCGGAGACTGAGTTCGTCTTCGACTTTATTACCGAACTCATGCAATGGCTCCGGCAACAGCTCAAGCCTTGGCGGTCCTCCCACGATGAGCACTACCAGCTGCACTTCATGCGAAAACTGTGGGTTGACTGCCAGCCCGGGAGGGACTTTCATGCAGACATTATTTTTAATTATCCTCAGGAGCTACACAAGTACTTAAAGAGCTGTTATGCCATTGACTGTGAGTCGGCTTCCCAAATAGCCGCTCTGGTCTACAGAGCCGAGCATGGGGAAAGCTTGGTGGCTTTCCAGCGGCTGCACGAACTATTGCCCAGTCTGGTGCCTGAGGAACTGGTTCCGCAACAGAAGGTTTCTGAGTGGCGACATCAAATTTTACATGTTCTGAAGACCTTTGACCATGGTACCTCTGACGTCGAGGCCAAGCAGTTATTTCTTTCGGAATTGGCACAGCAGCCGTGCTTCGGATCGACCTTCTTCCCTGTGAAGCAGCAGAGTGACGAGTCCTTGCCCGAGAGCATACTCATCGCCATAAACTCATCTGGCTTCCACATATGCGATCCACAGACAAAGGCGATTTTACGCTCCTTCGGCTATGCAGATCTTGGGATTTGGAGCTCGGGAAAGAACCACTTCCACATTCGATTTGGTAACATGATCGGGGCTTCGAAACTGCTGTGCAATACAACGCAAGGATACAAAATGGACGACTTGATATCTTCGTATATAAAGCACTTTAATGATTCAAATTAGTTAAGTCACTTTAGAATCTAAAAGTATCCCAGGCTCTTGGTCTTGTCCACCAGAGCCACCATTCCAGCCATCAGCTCTTGGCAATTTGGTATGATTTGCACGGGTGGCAGCAGGAAACCAAAGCGTCCCTTGTCCCGGAACTCAATTGTAAAGCCCACACCCTTGTCCAATTCATTAAAGACCCAGTCCACCGATGATCCAGATGCCACATCTAAAACAAAGAGTACTCATTATTTTTGGCTTTCGAACACGAAATTCCCCCGATCGACATACAAAGGGCGGAGGCCGTGGATCCGTGGGTGTACTCTGTGCCGTAAGCTTCATTCTTAATGGCTGCCGTAAAAGCCTCTCCAATGTCCAAAAGGTCTTGGGCATTGGGGGGCTCATCAGTTGTATGACCATAGGGAGACAACAAATACTGCCCGTAGGAATGGAAGGAGAGGTACAAGCTGAACTTGTCCTTGATGCTTTTGAGGTACTCAGAGAGGGCTTTGGTTTCTGGCTCGGACCAGGGTTCGTCTCCGGCAAAAGTTTCAGAACAGGGATCGGAGGAGGCCCCTCCATTTGCCAACCAGAATGAGTCGAAGTTCCGATTCCCGTCCACGCCAATACAATTGGAGGTCTTATGTGGCTGTCGGGTCTTGCGCCACAAACGGTCCTGTGGGAAAATCGCACATGAAAAAGTTTACGGAACCGCGGAACTTTTTTAGTTTGGTTCGTGGGCACCTACCAGTCTGTGGGAGTACTGAAAGCCGTCCACATTGAAAACCGGCACAATGTACCAGTCGTAGTTGTCGGCTAAATTGCGCACCCGCTGCTCCGTGGAGGTTAGGAGTTGGTTGATGAACCAAGTGGCACTGGCAGAGGTGATCCACTCCCGAGCATGAATGTTCGATTCGATAAAGATGCCGGGATTGCCAGCCTTATGGGAAATTTTAATGCCGCGAATATTGCGATTTTCATATGATTTTCCAACGGTGAAACCCTCCGTCACTTCAGGGTATGCTTCTAAAATTCCATCCAGCCAGGCCTCGATTTCAGACAGCTGATAGTACCGAGTCCACCCAAAAGTAGCGCTATCAGTCGAAAAAACCTCCTCTGCGTCGATAAGCCTAATAAGTTTCAGGTTATTTCGATTAATATCAATCAAAGTTTACTTTTAATTTACTCACGTCTGTATGTTCTCAATGAACACCTCACTGGTTATATTCAAGATTCTAAGCAGTCCTCGAAAGTGTTGGACTACTTTTGGGTTCACCATGATGTGCACTTCCTTGGACCTCTCGTCATACTCTTTCCAAATCTCATACTAAAAAATTCAATTAATTATATAACACGTCTCTGTTGGCCTTTCTATACTAACAGATTTGCTGAGAGAACCCAATTTGGTGATGAGTGAGAGCTGACTTTTGTCCTGGATCCAAAGCTTGTAGACACCAAAGTTATCATAACGAATCCTTCCCTGACTCGTTTCGGGGCTGTTGAGGGTCCTGGCACTTGCAAGGACCACCAATGTGGCGAAAACCCAAATCCAACGCATTTCAATGGTTGACTGACGACTGAAACCTAAACTAACTTAATTTTATTTTAAATTCTTGTCGGAGTTTCACTCGGCTATCTTTATTGATTTATTGACGAGCAATCAATGAAAGCTATTTGGAAAAGCCAATTACAAATCGTATTTCAGGTCGAGATAACCCAACTTCTTGCATTCCACTAAAAGAGCCATCAGTCCCACCAAAGTCTCCTCACCATTGGGCACGATATGGGCGGGCGGCAGGAGGAACCCATAGCGGCCTGTGTCACGAAATTCGACGGTAAAAGCCATTTTTATATCTTGTTCATTATAGGCCCAGTCAACCGTTGTACCCGAAGAAGGATCTAAAAACAAATAAAGTAATAAAAACTACCTAATTTAAGTGTCCAAAACTTACCCAAGCCGTTCGCCATGGATTCGTATTTGTACTCAGTGCCGTACGGCAAGCCTTTAAGAGCATCAACATAAGCCTTCGAAACTTGTTGAATGTGGGCATAATTTGGGGGCCGGTCTTCTGTTGTGTACCCATAGGGCGAAAGTAGAAGCTGACTGTACGAATGGAAGGCCAGAAGGACGTTGATTTTCTCCTTAATGCCTCCAACGAATTCTGTCATGGCCTGCACTTCGGGCTCAGATAAAGGACGTGGTCCAGCGTAAAACTCGCTGCAGG
>JBAMCP010000433.1:28954-53684 GCA_037075105.1 Lissocephala sabroskyi | reverse complement strand
GTGTGGACACATTGCCAGTCAGCCGTTGCTGCAAATTTGCAAAATTCTTAGCAAAACACATTTCGGGCCTAAAACAATTGACGATTTCAACAAATATCCACACATCTCTGCACTCTAAACGCAACCAAGCAACATGGCAATGCTGGCAAGGACCCTAGGACGCACCCTCATGCAGGTAAAAACCCCCAGCCACCTTCACCCCAAAACGCTTACATAAACACTCGACAAACGGCCCGAATTGGCTGACGGGAGCCACGGCCGCGCCGAACTCTTTGCCCACGAGCCAAGGCAACTTTGAGGTTATAATCCTCGCCAGCAACGCACATAATAAACCACTCTCTCTCTCCTTTACACCACAGGCCACGGCAGCCCGCAGCCTCCATACCACCACGACTCTCAACCAGGTTTGTTGGCCAGCCAGCTGATCGGCTTTTGCTAACTGAGTTTTCCTTCGCAGGACTCGAGCTATGGGGCCAACAGGACCACCTGCACACTGATCCCCGGCGACGGCGTGGGCCCCGAGCTGGTCTATGCCCTGCAGGAGGTGTTCAAGGTAACCTAACCCGCCCGTCAGGCAGGCCCTGAGCCCCAAGTCTGGAATCCTTGAATCTCTAGCTTTTTTTGTGCTCTTTAGGCAGCCAACGTGCCTGTGGACTTCGAGTCGTATTTCCTGTCGGAAATCAATCCCGTGCTGAGTGCCAAGCTCGAGGATGTGGTGGCCTCCATCCAGAAAAACAAAGTCTGCATTAAGGTGAGCCAAACCCACCAAAATCGCTCTCCGCTCAGCCTGCTAATCGTGTCCTTTAGGGCATTCTGGCCACGCCCGATTACAGCAACGTCGGCGACCTCCAAACACTCAACATGAAGCTCCGCACGGACCTGGATCTCTACGCCAATGTGGTCCACGTACGCAGCCTGCCGGGGGTGAAGACCCGCCACTCCAACATCGACACGGTGATCATCCGCGAGCAGACCGAGGGCGAGTACTCGGCCTTGGAGCACGAGTCGGTGCCCGGGATTGTGGAGTGCCTGAAAATCATCACCGCCAAGAAGTCCATGCGCATTGCCAAGTTCGCCTTCGACTATGCAACCAAGAACAACCGCAAGAAGGTCACTGCCGTGCACAAGGCCAACATCATGAAGCTGGGCGACGGCCTCTTCCTGCGCTCCTGCGAGGAGATCTCCAAGCTCTACCCACGCATCCAGTTCGAGAAGATGATTGTCGACAACACCACCATGCAAATGGTCTCCAATCCCAACCAGTTCGATGTCATGGTCACTCCCAATCTCTACGGCGCTATTGTGGACAATTTGGCCTCCGGCTTGGTGGGCGGTGCAGGCGTCGTGGCCGGCGCCTCTTACTCCTCCGAGGCGGTGGTTTTCGAACCGGTAAGTCATCCGAATCTTGTAATGTTTGCGGTTCCTAACTGATTTTTTGGCAGGGCGCACGTCACACCTTCGCCGAGGCTGTGGGCAAGAATGTGGCCAACCCCACGGCCATGCTGCTGTGCGGCACGAAGCTGCTGCGCCACATCAACCTGCCCACCTACAGCGAGGTCATCCAGAACGCCATCAACAAGGTGCTGAAGGACGGCAAGGTGCGCACCAAGGACCTCGGCGGCCAGTCCACCACCAACGACTTCACCCGCGCGGTCATTGCCAATTTGCACTAAAAAAAACCCAAACCAGCCCGACAAAACAGTCTAGAGAATAGCGAGAGACAGAGAGAAATTGGAATTGTATATTTGAAATGTTTTAAGAAAGATTTAGTTGATTTTTTTATGCCCGACGCGACGCCACATCCTTTGAGTATTATTTCTGGCGAATATTTAAGTTTAGTTCTCCCACCGCCCCCCGCCTTTCGTTTCGTTTAGTTTGCTTGATTTTTAACCCCAATTTGAATTGGCCAACCGATGTAATGTCCTTGAATCCTGTGCACAATTGTTATTGATATTTTGCGGTGCCAATTTTAGTTTTACGAACTTGACAGCGCTTAGAGAATCCAAACCAAATGAAAGCCGACAAGCGAGAAACTCAAGAGAAAGAAAATTGAATAAATTATTTAAAAAGAAATCGACCGACTGTCACTCAATTTTTAAACCAGCTAGCCAAATTTCAAGTTTAACGCCTTCCAAAAAACACACAAAACGTCTAAAAAAATCCCAACGTCATGTCATGTCGCAATTCTGCAGCGAGCCCTGTTCCGCCGCCCGAAACTTCTGTTGCCTGTGGCCGGACATCCTCCACCAGTACGAGAGGATCTATGAGCGCGCCCGGCAGCTGGCCCCTTCCCGGCTCTACCCCCGCATCAAGGAGCTCGCCCAGCCCCGGGTGCCCTTGCGGGCCGCCAACCACGACGAGTGCTCTTGCGAGTGCAGCCGGAGTCGCTTTGCCAACCGCCAGGGCGTCCAGATCCACCACAGCGAGCGGCCGCTCTACACGCGCACCGAGCAGCTGGCCTACCCGCGGGTACGGTGAGTCCTCCTAATAAAATGTCCTGATTGGTCCCAATGAGTTCTGTTTAAGGAACCTGCTGAGTTTGAAGGAGGACTACCGCTGGCTGTGGCAGGACCCCAGCCACCAGGACACCCTCAACCGGCTGCTCAGGAAGAGCCAACTCTCCATGTACTCCCGCATGACCAACGTCCACCTGCCCAAGCAGCCGAAGCCCAAGAAGAAGCTCTCGGCCGAGGAGCTCAAGCGCCGCCAGGCCCACCTGGCCAAGCTGTCCAAGCCGCGCAATGCCCTGCGCCCGGAGTGCTGGCCCGAGAACTGCAAGAAGGTCCTGGAAGAGCAGCTGCTCCATGCCCCCAAGCGGGGCCCCAAGAAGCACAACTGCCTGTTCAAGCACGAAATGCTCGAGCTGGCCGACTGCTGCCCCAAGCCGCCGCCCGGCGTGGGTCCCGGCCACAAATCCGGCGGCGGCGGCGGGCATGGCTTTGGCCATGGGCGTGGCATGTCCGAGGGCAGCAGCGATTCTGGCGCAGGAATGCACTCGCGGATGACCAGGCTGGCCCGCCAGCCGCCGCGGGAGGAGTGGGTCTATAAGCCTTGGCAGCTGACCGACAGCCTGGCCAACTACAAGCCGACGAAGCGGCTGCTGAAGCTGACGATAGGCAAGCCGCCGCCGCCGCCGCCCGAGGATCCTTTTAAGGTGCGCTCGGGGGCACTGCACTATCGGCCCACCCAGCGGTTGGTGGAGTTGTCGCAGCCGATGAAGGCCTTGATGATGGCCAAGGAGCGGGCGGTGAGCGATCCTTTTGTGGTGAACAAGGCGGCGCTGCATTACCGCACCTCGTCGAGGATCAAGCAGCTGGCCGAGCCGAACACCCGCGACGACAACAACACCCGCGAGAATCCTTACGCAGTGAAGCCGGCGGCCATGAAGGCCAAGCTGACGCCGCGGCTGCAGGAGCTGGCCCAGCCCAAGGCGCGGTTGTCCTACCGGCCCGGCCCGAAGTAAAGACCGGACTACCTGCCAGCCCTGCCAGGACCTCAGCCACAAGACAAGTCTCGCTTGTCTTGGGGTTGAAGTCCTGGCGGGCCGCAGGTTCTCCGGGCAGCTTCTGGGCTTCCTTGGAATAAAGAAATGATTGAAAAAAACACGCGAGGATTTACTACACCGAAAGCAAGGATCGAAACAGCACAAAACAACAAAACAAAGGATCAAAATTGAAGGTCAGCCGCCCTTCGGCTTGGCCAGTTCGATGATCCTTGGCGTGGCCTTGTACTTGAGCGCGGAGGGCGAAATCGCAAACGGATTCTCCTTGATGTGCGTGTTCTCGAACTCCTTGGGCTCCGCCAGCTCCTTGATGCGCGACGTCGGCTTGTACTTCAACGCGTTGGGCGATATGGCAAAAGGATCCTCCTTGACATCGGCCGTGCCCTGGGCCTTCTCGTGCACATGCAGCGGTGTGGCCATTTCGGCAATCCTGGGCGAGGCCTTGTACTTCAAGGCATTCGGCGAGACCTTCTCGGGATTCTCGTTGATGTGGACGTTCTCCACCTCCTTGGTCTTGGCCATGGCCTGGATGCGGGTCGAGGGCTTGTACTTTTTCATGCCCGGGGTCAGTTCCCAGTCGGGCTTCACGTCCTCCTGGTACTGCTTGGGCTTGGCCAGCTTCTTCAGCCGGCGCTCGCTGATTTCGCCCTTTTTGCGTTCCTGCAAAACAAAAGTTCCCTTATAATCGTTTTCCCGGGTCCTTTGGTTGTCCTGGACTTACCGGCTTGGGTGGCTGGGGCACGGCCTTCGGCTTGGCCAGATTTTCAATGTATTTGGCGCGGCGGGCCTTTTGCTTCTTGGTTTGCTTCTTCTTGGCAACCCTGGAAGTAAATCGATTACAGAACTATCGGTAGAGCAGGGCTAGCAGCTGACTAACGGTTTCACCAGCGGCTGCTGGTTGCAGAGGCGACTGTACAGCGACAAATAACTGGAGCGCAGCAGGCGATTCAGAATGCTCTCGCCGATTTGGTCGCCAATGCTCTTCGCATACTGCCGGCGAATCAGGAGCCGCCTAAGGATCACAATAATCAGTCTATATAGTCATTTAATGGGGCGACAGCACCCACCTGACGGGCGGCAGGGCCAACTGCTCGGTGCGCGTGAAGGTCTCCTCAGGACGAATCATTTGAATCGTCTTGGTGAAGGGACAGGCGCATTTGGGGATAAAAGGACACCAGCGGCGAATGGGCAGGGCCATTTCCATTAACCGTTCGCTCTTCACAAACATTTTGTCATGGCGATCGTACAACTGGTTGAGTTCCTTGGAAATGTCCCGCAGGAAGCACTGGGCATCGTAGGGAATCCGGTCGCGGACAGGACAACAGTCGGGACGGGTGAACTCTTCGACCTTCAGGCAGGTGGTCAGCTCCGGGCTGAGGTCACAATTTAAACGTTTTATGGTCATTTTTGTTCAATTTTTTTTTTTGACTTTCCACACTTCTGTATTTTTTTTTGGACAAATTTTTTACAGTCTTACAATTTTTCCATCTGTTCACATCTGAAGGATTCTAAAAACAATGAATTCCGAGCTTTCAAAATCCTTACAAACTTACTGCGATCGGAATTCCCAGGGTTGGGGTACCCCAAAGCTGGGGTATAAAATTTAGTAGCTCCCGGAGAATCTCTCCAGTGGATTTGCCGGGCTTTTATTTAGAGTTGGGTGGGGACAGTTGGACAGATTGACGAGGCACTCGGACGGTCCGCAAAAAAAGAACCAACTGGACAGACAGACAGAGGAAGAAATCTTTACATCTCTTTCTCTCTCTCTAAAATGGCCGCCTGCTTGTCCAACTGCCGGCTGCCCTTTCTCCTGCTTTACCAACAGTTAATTTCACTTGCCGGTAACACAGCCGTCTTCTTCCTTCAACTGCTTGCTCGTCTGACCATCTGTCAGTCCGTCTGGCTGTCCCTTGTCCTGCTTGGCCGCCAGTCTGTCCATTCCCTCTCGCTTTTCCAAACGCCCTTCTGGCCACCTGAATATTTTCAAGTCCGTCCGTTTGTCTTTTCCTTTCAACTGCGTGTCCATCTGTTCATCAGTCTGTCCGTCTGTCTGTCCTTTTGTTTACTTTTCCGCGCCTGGTTGCCTCCTCCACCGGCTTGCCCGTCTGTCCGTCCACTTTGTCCCATTTTCCCGTCTGTCTGTCTGTCTTGCCCTCGAACTGCCACCCACTACAGCCGTCCGCTCTCGATCTCTCATGAGAGCTTCACAGCCAAAAGCTTTCGAGCTTCACAACTAAAAGCTTTCAAGCTCCGATCACGGGCCCAAAATTGTATATAAGCGCGGCAGCCACGGGCCTCCGGCAGTTGCTCGCGATCGAGAAGTGCAAGTCATTGTTGTTGTTGTCGAAGAGTGTGTGGATCCGTGAGTGTGTATCGAATAGGAGGCGGGGGAAAGGTCGTGGGCGTTAAAAAAAAAACAACTGGTGCCTTCAACTACTAAAGATTTGCCAGCGTGATAAAGTGGCAACCCTAATAATTTAAACATTACAGTGGATTAATATAAATCAATATTTATATTTATAGTATATTCAACCTTCCGGACGTTTTAAGAAACTAATGGGAAATGTAATTTTCACCAAATTTTCAAACGAATCAGAAAAAAAGAAAACCGTCAAATTTAAAAATTAATAAATCCGATTAAGCAGCGTTGGGCGGGGGCAGTAAAATGAATGGTGACCACTTCAGAAACGCCGTCTGCCAGGCTGCCCTTCTGTTTGCTGTATATTTATATATTTATTTTTTTTTTTTTATTCTCATTATTATTTATCATTAATAAAAATATTATTTAAATTATTCAGTGCCACACCTACTTCCTCCCCTTTTATTAACCGCATAATTTGTTTACATTTAAAAAAGACTTTGAGTTGCTTGGGCGCTTGGCCTGTTCTATTTTTAGCTCAGCTGCGCCGCCGCCGACTTGCGGGCGACGGCAGCGAAATGAATTGACCAATCAGGCGCCGCTTAAAGCGACTTAACGGAGAGACAAAAAATTAGGGTGCTTCGTTATTAGGGTGCATCATGAGATAGCTTAAAAAATATATTAAAAATTGAAAATCAAATTTCCATTTCCAAACGACTTAGGCGCATGCATTTGTCCATCTGTAAATTTATCGGCCCGACTGAAAATTTTAGCACGTTATTTTAAGGAACCGGAAAAAGCTATATACACCAAATTTTTTCAGAACATGCAAAATATGTGTAGCTAATGCAAGTAAAAATTTTTTTTTCATAATTATTAACCTGCGATCTTGGAGGTGATGAAACAGTAAATCTTTGATAAATCAACCATTTCTAAAGATATATTAATCAAACTCTACAGAATGATGTTAAACATAATCGTACATTATCCGGCAAAATTATTTTCAGATACCTTAAAAAACTTGGGAGATATGGACAATAATATGAATTTTTACCCCTTTTTTTTAGCGATCTCTAACTTGACTTGCAGATGTGCTATATTAATAAAAATTGGTAAAAATATTGGTATATCTATGCTTATAAAATTTATGCAAAAATATTACCCATAATTTATATATAACATGCGATTTCGTGTCCATAAATATACCTCTAATATGGCGAAAACTTCAAATCGCCATATCATCTGAAGTCTTTAAAATACATCCAAAGTTTGTATGAGAATGTTTTTCCTATTTAAAATCCCTTTCGTTTGACACCAAGATCGTCTATATCCATGCAGAAATAAAGAATATCGAAAATTCATGTTTTTTACCCCCAAAAAATGACTTCAGATTGCAAGCAAAACAACAGCGCCTGCCCTGAAATCGAGAGTCACGCAGAAGTCGCAGGTTCAATGACTGGGAAAAGCAGTTCCAAAAAATAACAATAAATGTTTTTTTTTATAGGTAAAATAACTATCTACACAAAAATATATTGTTTTAAAAAATTTATTTATAATTTTAATCCCTGTAGCTGAAAGTAAAAGGGCAATACACAAAAGAACAGGGCGTATGACACAGGGTGTATCACAGGCGGGCAGCGGCTGCAAAGCGACTGCAAGTCAATGTTAGTTCGATTGGTTTCCGCTAGGTGGCGCTAGTTCAACGATCGCCTGAGGGGAAATGAAAAATTCGATGCTGTGGTTTATTTTATTCATTTTATTGACAGTATTGATGAAAATACTGAGAGTATGCTCCAAGTTCACATCGTTACATGTTAATAGTTGTGTGTTGCTCTGGTTTAAGTACGTTTCTTAGTTGGTTTTGCCATTGTTTTCATTTATTCTGCACATATACACGAATATCTTAAGCCTGCTCGCTTCTTTTTGGGGGTCTTTCTTGATTTTGTATCTTTCGTATGGTAACAGTAATTTCCTCGTATTTCGCTTGCAAAACATTCTAAGCAAATGAATATTCTCTTCCTTTTCAATTGAAATTCAGCACATTTTTTTCTCATTTAAATTTTGGTTAATTTCGAGGGTTTGCTTGGGGGGAACACAACGTTTATGTATAAGGGATATATGTAAATTATATGGTACGCAATACCAATAAGAATATTTTAATCAATTTATATGCATACATAAATACGATATATAAATTTGAATTTAGTATTTTCACTAAGTTGACAAAATTTTGCTATTTTAATATTTCATTCCGTCTTCTTTTTTTTGAGATTTTTTTTTTTAATTTTTAAATTTCGCTCTCGCACCCTAGAATGCCCACTGTGGTGTGTGTAAATGGCAAAGGTAAATACGCTTAGCTCCTTTACTTGCTCCTCTTATATACACATTCAATACACAGAATTA
Source organism: Lissocephala sabroskyi (assembly GCA_037075105.1). Taxonomy (NCBI): domain Eukaryota; kingdom Metazoa; phylum Arthropoda; class Insecta; order Diptera; family Drosophilidae; genus Lissocephala; species Lissocephala sabroskyi. Next base: position 45,420 of record JBAMCP010000433.1, on the reverse strand, counting down.
CACCAACTTATAATTTGCTAGTCCTGTCGATTTGGGCCTAATCCGCAATTTTTACATATTTTTTTCGGACTGAAAGTAGAATTTTGTGGGGGGAATGGGAGGGGGACTTGCATATCGTATACAATTGGCCTTAAGTTTCTAAAGAGAGTTGTAATTTTCGGTTCGAAATACTTTGCACTTAATGTAAATATCTTTACCAAAAGGATCTTTTATGTACACATAAGGATTCTTGATATAAACTTTGCTTTCGTACACAATTTTGCGCGTTTCTAAACGAGAGTTTCCCTTTCTTTTTGTTCCGAGAAATAGTTCCCTAGAAGATTTTTATCATTAGTTTTGTTATTTTTTTGGTTTTCTTTTTTTTTCTTTTTTTTTGGGATATGCGTCATAGTTCTGTGTGTCATACGGTTCAGTACATACATAGGTGCTTTCTAGAATTTCCAGTTATGATTTCTTTGGTCCCTGAAGCTGTTGAGTTCTGGATATATATCTTATCTTCTTCCCTCCGACGAGCCAAAAAGGTTAAAGCCACAAGTGGGTTGCTTGTCCGAAAAACAGTTCGAAAGAGTTCCCTAACCAAGAAATTTATCAAAATCGAATCTAAACAAAAACTTCCTATAATTCCTAGCCAACGAATGTACTATCAATTGAAGGGGCCATTGTTGTTGTTGTTCTTGTAATTTTGGTATCATTCCCGGCCAATTGCTTGTTTGTCTGCTGCTTTTTTTGTATGTGAAAATGGAGCCAATAATGGCCGCGTTGGGATTCCCAAAAATCCCACTGCGGTCAATATTCGCTTTGGGCTATTGTTATTATTTTTTATAGATATTATTCATAGATTACTATTGCTTAATATGGTGATATTTGTAGCTCTCCCAGATCGGTTTTTGGGTGTGCGTGTGTGTTTGTGTGTGGAACAAAACAGAAAGCCTCTTTGAAGAAGTTAAGGAAATAAAAATAATCGACAATTAATGCATAATTGTTTTTTTTTTTTATTATTAAACGTTTTGTTTTTTGCGTGAATGTATTTTTATTTATAATTCGATTTGGAAACATAAAACCTAAAATATAAGAATAACGAAAATTAAAACATTAAGAATTAAATTTAATTATTTTTTTTTCTTCTCTTTTTAACATACTAAAATATATAGGTGTGTGTGTCTGTGTGTGTGTGTGTGTTTACATATAAAAACAATTATGTGGGATATTGACGACAAATTGTCAGTGTTGTTTCCTGGATAATATTTGATTGCTTAAAGAAATGATTTAAAGATCCCGTAAAAAATAACGCATTCTCTGGCTAAATATTTAACATAGTCACTCACACAAATAAAACGATAGATTAAAGCAAATATTTTTGTTGTTGTTGTTGTTGTTAAATAAAATTGTTGCTATGTAACTTTGATTGGATGTTGACATTTTCGTTCATCGATCTTACAATTATTAAATTTATCTTTGTTGATTCGGTTTTGTTGTATTTTTTTTTCGCTTTTGTATTTTAGTGCTTAAAATGCTCTTTGTTTTTTTCTTTTTTAAATGTATTTTTTGTTGTTGTTGTTTAAACTTATGGGCTATTGCTAATTATAATGCGATCTTTATTTGCTTATTGGCTGTGAAAAGAATTTGTTTTCTGGTTTCTCAGTTTTTTACATCAAACGATCTGTGAATGCTGAATGATGATCTCTCGGTTTCTTGGAATGGAAATACAAAACGTTCTTGGCCGATAATGCAATCTTATGAGTGTAAGTTTGGGAAATTCGGGCATTGAGAAACTTATCCTTGTTCTGGTTAAAGGAATGTGGCATTGAAGATGCTTCTTGGATTTGCTTAGTTTTACTGTTAAGTTTGCCATTTAATTATTACGATTAACTGGGTCTCTGCTAGGTCTATTGTTTGTTTATGGAGCTTGTTTAAGAATCGATCGATAATTGAAATAAAAATTGTATTGATTTCTTTAAGATGATATAGTGCGGCAAAAACTCCCCCCTCTCTCTCTCGATCCTTCGTATGTAACTATTGGCTATGAGCTCTAATTATGTGGCTATTGTATTGGTTATGGTTATGGTTAAAAGACTGTAAACTTTAAACTTGCTTTCGTTATTGGTTTGTTTAAAAAAACGGCCAATTGCCGTCATGCTATATGAAAGTGATGCTATGGATGATCTGATCTGATGGTCTGTGGTTGAGTGGCTGCTGCAATTGAGTTTAAGTTAAATTGTTGGAGGCTATTTCTATTACTGTGGCTATTTAAGTTCGTAGTGTTGAAGTTCTATTGCTTAATTAGGTTTCTGCTTGTTGCTGTAGTTTTAAGGAATAAACAAACTAAAGATTACAATCGACTGTAGGCTGACTGACGACTGACTACAATTCTTTTTGCGCATATAACATCTTATAATTCGACTCAGTGTCTCCCAATTTTTAGTTCAATTATTTTGGGCTATTGTAAAGAGAGAATCTGTTACTGGTTTTATAAATTGATATTGGTATTTGTTTGCTGGTTTGTTGTCTTTTCAGGGCTATTGTAGTTCTCATTGTAGTTTGTTTTTTTTTTACGGCATTTCTTGATTTGTATTATCGCTCAAGTGAACAGAAAAGTTAAGGAATTTGATGTTTTTTTGTGATTGATGGCATTACATTTTCATGGACAAGACAAGTACAATAATTGTTTCTCGGGTTTTTTGGAGTCCGAAATTGTGATGTTTACTCATTTGGCTTTTGGTTTCTTTTTTTTCAGGGGGACTAAATGATTTTCGGGATTGGTCTTTTCTTGGCATAGCAAAGAAGGCGTTGATAAATTATAATCGTAATGTATAGTTTAATTGGTATATCATACTTAATGGTGATTTTAATAATCGTTTTTATTGGTTGGTTGTTTGTTTGTTTGAAACAATTGCACTATAATTCAAATGTGTTGCCCTTTCGCAATAGAAAAATATTAAAGAAGTTATACCATTCAATGTTTTCTAATATTTACAAACCACAAATTAAGATTAACAACAGTGGCAACACGCAATCCTCCTACTCCTGCGCCTACTCTTCTTCCCTTTTAATAATAATGAATTATTGTAATGTAAAAATAATGTAGCATAGATTTATGGGTAAATAGATTTTGATTTCCCTACGACGCGCAAACTGCATAAAGGTTTTTCCTTTTTCTCTTTTTGTGTAATATAATTAAATTATGGGGTTAACCTAATTATGGACTAATTCACATAAGTTGATACGACAAATTAAACATTAATAATATATGCACTTAAATTCAGCAAATTTTGATTGACAATCTAAGAAATTATACACACCGTTTCGGATTTTGGTGTTCACATAAAAAAAGGATTATAAACAATATTATTTAAACAATTATACTCAATCCTTCTATACAGCTATCAACTATTATTTGCAGTAAACAAAAGAATTATGTAAGTTATGTTGTATGGGTAATCAATCTTGTTTCTCTCCGAAAATAAAACACGTACCTGAGCGTTTTCGCCAGCCCCGCCGAAAGGACACGCGGCCCGGCGGGCACTCGAGCTGCCAGGGCTGGCAAAAATTCTATACAATTCAACATTCTCAAGCTGTTACTCTTCGATCTTCTGATTCGTCTTTTCTATCTGCCTGCCGTGTCTGTGATCTGCGGTTCGTTTGGTTTTCTTTGTGGTTGTGCCTTCCTTGCCCCCTGGGGGGTGGTTAGTCTGCTTGAAAATTTCTGCTAAGTCGGTTTGAAATTAATCAGAGATTTAATGCTCTTTTGCCTTGTTGCGTTTACCAGATCTTAAGGGATTTTTGCTTTATCATTTTCGATTCTCGTAACATTCGCTTATTTTAAACCATATAATTGCACTTTTTTTGTTTTTTTTAGATTTCATTTTGATTTTCGGGTTGCTTGCTTGCCGGCCAGGGGATTTTTATAAAATTGTATTTTAAAGATTTCGGCAAAGTTTCCTTTTTTGTAAAGACTTTTTTCCTGCTCGTAAAATTATTCCAAAATATATACAACTATGTATGTCCTAGACTGTATTTTTGTTTAGTGATGCACCGTGTGGCTATTTTATTATCTTTTGAAATTTAAGTGATTCTCGTATCAGGCTTCGAAACTTAGATTCTCTGATATCTGAATATATATATTCTATATATATTTTGTTTTGTGTGTGTATTTTCAAGCCAAACCTTCTCGTTGGGGTTTCCTAGCTTTGCTTTGAGTTATGGTTGGTATACTTATCCGATCGTCTTAGAGGTGTTTTATGCATTTATCATATTATAATGGATATCCATTCTTTAGCTTTCTTTTTAAATTGTTTTGTTTTTCATTTTTGTTTTGTTTTGTTTTTTTTTTTGCTACATATGCCTAACCAACATCATTCAGAAAATGTTCATCAAAATTTTGGATTATTCATCACAGATAGTGTGTCTATATATATATATGTGTATACATATATATATACATCATTTATACAATAAATATTTATGTATACTTCAAATATAATAAAATTAGCAATAATAAATACTTGATATTTTTTTCCATCAACTTTTTCTTTCTCCTTTTCGCTTTAAATTTGTAATTTTAGATTTTTTTGTGTATTTTTTTTTAAATATCTTTTTTTTTACCTTCGCTTGGGGGGCAACGCAAAGAATTCTCTAGATATTCGGACCCAATTTGGAAAGTTGCTTTCTTTTCTAAACCACAACACTTACGCACATTGAATGTAATTTGGAGAGTAGCCAATAATTTATGCCTATCAATTATTAAAATATAACTTCAATTGTCCCTCATCGAATGGATTGTGTATGTGTGTGTGTGTGAGATATTAATTCTAATTTCTTTTTCTCGCTTTTCTTTTTTATAATTCACTAAACATTTGCAATGATTTCCGACGATGCCGACCTTTCTAAATATAAAGTGTATATGATTTGGGTTCCTCTTCCTTCTACTTTCTCATCTTTTTGACACTTACTAACTAGCACACAAAATACGTTTTAGGTACATTTAATTTATTTATATTTTCTTTCCAAGGTTTTTCTTTTTACTTTTCTCTTTTTTCACGCATACATCAATTTGTCAAAGATTTCCAACGTAAAGAGACCTCGAAATGGGGGAGAGAGTGTCGGCCGAAAAAGAGTCACCAGAATGTGTGTATAGGGAAATTGTGATAGGATCGGATCCACATAGTGTAAATATATAAATATATATATATATATGAATGTATATATGCAGTATATAAGTTGCTCAAAATGATCATGTGTTCTCTGGGTTTCCTTTGGCTTGAGGTATACGCGTAGTGATCAAGACACACACATACATAAATATATATCAGTTATAAAGATTTACCGTAGAACATTTATGGGGGATGCATTCACATATTTTTTTTTGGATTTTTGAAATTTTTCTTCTTTTTGATTAGCCGAATATTTGAATTTGGTTTTTGTGCCTAAATTTATACGATTACAGAGATTTACAAACATCGAAACATCAAAATTTTGCAGCGATTTTTCATCCCGCTTTTTATCAAACTTTTACATTTATATTATTCCCCGAATATTTACAGTGAAAATTTTGGTATGTGTTTTCAATTTTGCAAGGAAACTAAACGAATTGTGGGCTGGAGGATTTTTGGGTTCTGTGTTGATTTTGTTTTTGGTGGTTTTGGTTTTTTGTTACTCTTCCTTTTTCTTGTTCTCTCTGCTTTGTATGCTTGTTAATTTTTGGATTTTATTTTGTGTGCTTTGTTTGCTTTCTTTTATTTTTGTTTTCTTAAAAAATTTATGTTATTTTGTAAATGTGAAGGCAGCTTTGTTTTATTGATTTCGGTTTTGTATGCTTGATTTCCGTTAAGGTTTCTGGGTTCTTTCAAAATCAAACTTATATTCTCTATAGAATCAAAAAATTATATATCAATTTCTTCCTTTTTTTCGCTTTAACAAATTCAAATTATATTAAGTTTTTTGTTGATTTTGGAATTTTGGGTTTCTTCAATTTTGCTTTGCTATTTCGTTTTTGAATTTTGGCTTGCTGTTGTTGTTGTTTTTGTTGCTATTATTATATGATATATGGTTAGATTGTTGTTGTTATTGATCGGATATTGTAGTACTGTAGTTCTTGCTGTTGTTGTTGTTGTTGGCTGTAGGTCATTGTTGTTTATTTCGTAGTATTTTGCAGTTTGGATCCTCTGGCGATTGCTGTCCTGCTGCTGGTTGGTTCTTTTAGTTATTGCATTTCAGGCTGTTGGTTAAAAACTATAAAAATCTTAACTATTTAACTCTCATCAGCTGAGACGCGGATGTTCCTTTCCTGCAAACTAAAAACAAACGCTTCCGAACTCAAATCAAAATCTCCATCTCCTCTCATCGATCTCAGATCGGTTTCTATCCACCGGGGCGCTTTTCTCGCTTTTGTTACGTTTGTTGTTGCTGTTGCGGTTGTTGCTGTTGGTTTGTACAAGAGAATGCCTATTTGTCGATTGTCAGAAACTAAACAAAAGTCTACGCGGACTCCCGCCGTCTGTACAATAAGTCCGGCCGGCCGGTCGCCTCAAAAACTGTAGTAGTGCGCGTCGAGGGGCGGCCAGGCAAAGTCTTGGGCTTCCTGGCCGCGCTGCCGGCCCTGCTGGAGAGCCGGCGGCTGCCAACCGCCATAGATGCCGCCCAATTGCCACCGACTCTATAAGTGCTCGTCGGCAGCCGGGCAGTCCGCCTGCTCGGCCTTGATCTGGGCCAGCTTCTCGTGCAGTATGGACGAGCTCGGCAGCTGGACTTCCTCCTCCAGCTTGAGGCTGCCGTTGAGATCCATCATTTTGTTGCTGTGGGCGGCGGGGCTGCGGGAATGCTCGCTCTTCAAGCTGCTGGCATCGGTCTCCGAGTCGCGGGAGGTCATCCGGCTGCGGCCGTTGTTGTTGCTGCCGTTGTTGCATTGACCGCCGCCGCCGCTGCTGCTATTCTTGTTGTGCGTCATCTCGCTGTTGTTGTTGTTGTTGCTCGCATGGCCATGCTCGTCCTCGCTGCTGCCACTCTCACCGCCCGGGCTGGCCCGCTCCCTTTTGATATCCGCATACACAGCCATTGGGCTGCCCGACCGCTTGCCGCTGCCCAGCAGCAGGTCCGTCGTGGAGCAGCCAGCCGCCGCCGCCGCGTAGTCATTGCTGCGATTGTTGGTGAACGGCAGCGGAGTCTTCTTCACCAGCAGCTGGTCCAGCAAAGCAGTGCCATTGCCGCCTCCCACCTCCGAGCCGGCCGCGCTGCTCTTCAGAGTCTTGCGGATTATGCCATCGTACATGTGCTCGGTGAAGTCCAAGGCGCTTTTCATGGGCGGCACTCCGCCCTGATGATTGCCGGGGACACTCAGCGCATTGCTAGTGCCGGCCGCCCCGGCTGCATTCAGCCGCGCCAGGTGAGTCTTCAGGAAGTCCGGGCTGCGGTTGAAGTCCAGCCCGTAGTTGGCATTCCCCGACCAGAACATATTCTGCTGGTAGCTCAGCTGGCTGGCTGGATCGAACATGGGCAGCTTCATGCCATTTGGAGGGGCCCCGGCAGCCGCCGGCGCCTGGCTGCTGCTCTTGAGGGCATTGCTCAGCTTGGAGCCGGAACTGGCGGACCCGCTGGCCTTCAGCTTGTCCAGGTGGTTGAGGCCGCCCATATTGGCATTCACCTTGTTGGCCGCCCCCGTGAGCCCGGCTAGGGCGGGTTGAGGCTTCGGCTCGCGCTTGCGCGGCCTCATCAAGTGCCGCTCCTTGACCTTGTACTCGAGGGTGGAGTGGGGGACTCCGTAGTAACTGCCCGCCCGGTGGACAGACATCTCGCCGCGCTGGACCGCCTTGACCGCCTCGACGAGGCTGTCGCGGTCGTAGTTGCGGTACTTGCCGCGCTTGGGCCGCGTGCCCTTGTTGGCGGCCAGGGCGGCTGCCTCCTGGGCGCTCAGCTGGTGGGCATGGTGGGGCGGCAGGTGGGCATGGTGGGGCTGGGCCAGGACATTGGGGGAGGCACCAAAGCGCGTGGTGTCCGTGCCGCCTATCATTTTGGCCACTGAGATGCTGGGCTTCTTGTAGCTGCCGCCGGCCGCGCCGCTGCCCCCGGGGGCACCGCTGCTGCTGCTGCACTCGCTGCCGCTGGTGTTGCCGTTGTTGCGCTTCGAGTCCCCTGCCAGGCCCAGCAGGTCCTGGCCGGTCTGCTCGCTGATCTTGCGCTGGATGGTGTTGGCCATCATCTTCTGTATGGAGGTGGGCGAGGGCGACAGCAGATTGCCGCTCTGCCGGTAGCTGTTGTTGGCGGCAGCAGCCACTGCCGCGGCCAGCATAGGCGAGGCCGAGTGGGGGCTCTGGTCGCCGCCGTTGCGGTTGGCGCTGCAGTTCGAGTTGTTGTTGTTGTGGCTGGCGGCCCCCATCAGCGAGGGCGACACACTGGCCGCCCCGCTCACCTTGAAGGACGGAATCTTTAGTATGGGATCATCGCAGGACTCGTTAGGATCCAGCGATGAATTCGTCTCCGGCGTATCAGACTTTGGTAAGCGATGCCGAAAGCCCACGGCATTGAGTTGCTGCTGTTGCTGCTGCTGATGTTGCTGCTGGTGCTGCTGGTGCTGCAGCTGCTGCAGCAACAATCGCTGGTCAATCAGTCCCCCGGCCGCCGAGCCATTCTGCAGCACGGCCGAGGAATTGTCGGCCGCTGCCACGGCCGCATTGGCGGCCACGGTCAGCGCCTCGTTGATGATGCTGCCGCTATTGGCCAGGAACAGCGTCTTCACCAGTTCGCCCAGAGTCTGGGTCTCGTCCAGCTTGGGCATCACCCCAATCCCTGCGGCCAGCATCAGCGTGTGGAGCAAGACATTGGCGTCTATGCCGCCGCCCGGCCCTCCGCTGCTTCCCGTGGGCGTAGAGCTGGGCAGGCGCGGCGACATGGCCTGCTCCAGATCCTCGCCCAAGTCGCTGCCATTGTTCTCGGACATTTGGCTGAGCTTGCGCAGCTGGGCCGAGGCCGCAATGCGCTGGGCAAAGTCTGGAAAGGCCGCGGGCGTGGGGGCCGGGGTGGAGTTGTTGCTGGCGCCGCTCTCGTCGCCGGACTCGTCCTGTTCCAGGTCGAGGAGGTGCTGGAGCTCGCCGGGTGCTTGGGCGTTCATGCTGAGCTTGTAGAGTTTGTTGCGCAGCGTGGAGCGGGGCACGTTGTATTGGCTGGCGGCCTTGCGGGTGCCCAGCTTGTTGGCCAGCACATCCTGCAAGGCGCTGTTAAGATCCTCTTCGCTGTAGCTCCGCCTGGCCGACGGTATCGGTGTGGCGCATTCCGATATTGTCCTGGAAGTAGAGAGAGGAAAGAATATCTGTTGAGCTTTCTTATATCCTGAAAACTGCAATGACAAATTGGCTGTGCTGGCAGCAAGACTGTCAGCGTCTTCCCACTTCCTTTCGGGCAGCCACACTCGCTTTTGTTCAGCCCGGGGAACCCCCCGCGTTGGCCGTGAGCAAGTACAGTTTTTAAATGTCGTCAGCAGGCGACGAAGTCCTCCCAGCGCTTCCTTTTTTGTTGTAGTCTTCGTTACTTTTTTTTTTGTATTTTTCGGCTGTGCAGACAAAAGATGACAAGCGATGGTGACGGCTACGTCAAGCAGACAGCCAGCCAGCCAGGCAGACGGTGGGACAAGCGGACAGTCAGCCAGTCAACGAGCCGAGAGCCGAGAGACAAACATGTTTTTGAAGTTCATTAGACGAATTTCAAAAACATTTTCACTTAATGCCAACGCGCTCTCAGTCCTGCCACTCCAGCCGAGGCGACTCGAGGTGAGCTGGTCGGGGGGGCGCAGTAGACTTTTGGGTAGCCTCTTTCAAAAGGCAACTTTCTGTGTGGGTGTGCGTGTGTGTGTGTGTGTGTGTGCAGCAGCAGTGAAAGCCCCGTACGAAATTTTTCCTTTTCTTTATGCGCGCAGACGAGCAAGAGAGCGAGCGAGACCCTTTTGGCAGGAGCAGGCCCACCGAAGTGGCTGGCTGGGTTGGCTTGGTCGAGTTTATTGCACTGCGGGCCCAGCAGCTTCTTGCCCTGGCATTGGGGAGCTGGCGGGCGGCAGTCAAGCAAAGTTGACTGCAAAGTCGCATTTTGTTTTTGTTGTTTTCATCAACTTTTTGTTGTTGGGTTCGTTTTTTTTTTTTGCGAGCCGGTAACATTTTTCGTCTGGAAAATGTCTGAAAAATTGAAGGAGGCAGTTGGCGGCGAGGTCGTCGCTTTTGCCAGGTGCCAATGGCTGTCAAACTGTGGCCGTCCTGGCTGACCAGCCCAGGATCGTCGTCGTCACCCCCGTGGCGTCATTAAATTTATGGCCAAGCGCGACAGGTTTGCTCATTTACCCATTTCTTTTTTCCTCTTTTTGTGTATCTGATGGAGATTTTCTTTTTTTTTTTTTGGGTGCAAAATTTGCATAATTGCAACGACAAGCGGGGGTCGTCCAACCCTCGAGGGGGGTGTGGGGTGGTGGGGGGTGGCGGAGGCGGAACAAAAAATAAATGAAAAATGTCATTTCAATGTCGTTTGGATTTTTTGTTGGTGTCGTTTACCTTTTGGCTGCACTTCAATTGCAATTTGCGTGGCAGTTGCAACGTTGCAGCGACGCCGCCAGTTGTCGAACAGCAGTTGCTGTTGTTGCTGCCACCGTCGCTGCCACCGCTGCTGCATGCCACGCATGTGTGCGGAGGATTCATTTATGTGCTTCGTTTTTTAACCAACATTTTTAATGTCGTTGGTGGCGGTGACGTTGCGAGCGGGGCTGCAATTTTTCTGACATTTTGTTTTAATTTGTGGCAGGCAGCGCGTGGGCCGCACACACAAACACACGAAAAAAAGGGTTGATTTCTTTTTGCTTTATTTTTCCCCATTTTTTGTTGCCGCTGCTGCAGTAATTTTGGCGCTTGCTGCAATTGCTGCAGTTGATGTTGCCGCTGTTGCTGCCTTTATGTGCCCTTATGTGCATTTTTGTCGGTTCATCCCACACCTTTTGTTTGCCACACACACACACGCAAGTCGACGCCTGCATGGTTTCATTTTTTTCGTTTAAATTGCATGAAATCCCGCCAAAGCCTGTCGGCGCTTACGGGTGAATGGCAATTCCGCAGGCGGCGATAATTCGATAGCCGATCGTTAGGCCGGCTGAGGTGAAATTTCGATAGTCGATCGTTTGGTTCTTTCAACATTTTGGGACATTTCTGTCCGCCTGCCTGGCAACAAAGTTGTAAGCGGGCCACACACACACACACAGTTACGTGCCAATCTGGTTGTGTGTGTGCGACGACAGCGAATGCAATTTTGTTAAAAATGCATTAAGTGCATGTGTGGCAGTGTGGGTGACTGCACTGTGTGTGTGTGTGTGTGTGCTTTTTTTGTATGAATGCAATTGCATGTTTGGTTTTGTTGCCAATGCAGCGGGGATGGGGACTCCCAAGCTCGACCCCAAACGTCGCTGCACCTACGCCCGATGCGTGCGCAACGAAGCAACGAACCAACCAACCACCCAGCCACACACCCACACCCACCCCCACACACACACATCCCGTTGCACTGGCTGCATGCAATGCAGCTGCATTTTTTCGGAAGATATGCACTCATTTTTTACGGCTGCCGCTGCCGGCGTCGACAGCGGCGTCGCTTCATTTTTGTATGCTTTTTTTTTACTCTTTTTTCTATCTCGCTCATTTAAGCGACATTTCATTCACGCACGCACATAACACACACACACACAGCGACAGAACGGCAATCAAGCAGGGGCCGGCAGTCAGCCAACCAAACCGCCATTCGCCCCGAACCACCTTCACTTGCTGGGCTAACTAGGGGCGGGGGCGGCAGCTACGCCGGCTGAGGCAGCGGCAGCTCCGGTCATTGAAATGACAAAAATATGGCAAAAAATAAACGAGAGTAGGGCGAATGTCGACGAAAAAGCCCCGGTGAAAAAAAACTCAACTACAACAACAACAGGAAGGCAAGTGCACGCATTAAGTATTTTTTTTTTTCGGTGTATTTTTGGGGCCAAATGGAGAAAGCGACGTCGACGGCGACGCGGGCAGCGCAGTCGCTGTAACGGGGGCTTTACCGCTATATTTTTTTTGTCGCTGTGTGTGTGTGAGTGGATTTTTCGTAAACGAAAAATAATGAATATATACATACCGACCCCGCCCCCCGCCCCGCCCCGCAAGCGGCCGCCCTCGGCGCACCCGCACGTCGGCCGAAAGTGCATAGAAAAAAGTAGCAAGAAGAAGAACAGCACGATGACGAAAATGAAAAAAAAAACACGAAAAATATAAAAACGCAACGAGCAAAAAAAGCGATCGATATGATGCACTCATTTCTGTCTGGTGCGCCGGGCAGCGCTGCCGCTGCCAGCGTCGCTGCCCCCGCCGCCACTCCAAGTCAAGCGGCGAGACCGAGACGAGGCGGCCCGGCCCTGGGGGGTGGCGAAAAACCCGTAATAATAAACGCTCGACGAAAAAAAAGCCAAAAATTGCAGCGTCAGTTGCTTTTGTGCTTCAAGTGCCTGGCGCTGGAGATGATTTCGTCGGGCCGTGCGGCGGGGGTCGCCAGAGAGTCCTTCCCAGATTGCCCTGCCGGTGGGGGCGGTTGGTCTTGGTGCCCCCGGCCCAGCGATCGGCTGGGGGGGTTGGAGGAGGGCAGCCCTCCGAAATTTCCTTGTCCTTATGAGTCGCTTGGTCTGTTCTTAATTTTCTTTTGCATTTTGCATCATCTTCGCGCCGAAACCGCTGCATTTCCGCCATCCCTTCCCCCCGCCACCTTCTTGGCTATTGTTACGGATTTTTTATGCCCTCCCCGCAAATGGGTGCATGGCCTGTCATGAGTCCTTCGTTAACGTAGACAGTAACTTGACTTCGGAGTGGGAATTAAGCAACTGATCGCTGAAGTTTCATTTCCGATTTTACAGACTCGAAAAGTGACTGTTTTAAAAAAAGAAGAAGCATCTTTAATCCTACATTTAATTTTATCCAATTCTTCCGAATTTCATGCTTGTATTTTGGGCACTGAAACTTCTTTCTCCCCTCAGAGGAACTAAAATTATATCCCCTCATTCTTAGCACTTTAGGACTGCAGCAGCCGAGCCTATAAAAAGTCCTTAAAGTCCCCAGAGATTCGATTTGACTTCCCAAGAAACAGAAGCGGCGGCCTTTGCCCCTCTGTAGGGTATTTGATGGTCGGCCTGGCGAACTTGTTGGGATTTTTATTTTGCTTTTATTACAACAATTAAAATAGGTGTATGGAGCGGCTAGGAACAAACACTTAGCCATGCTCTCTAGACAATGGGCAAGGACTCGGGTGTTTGCGGCTCAAGTGGCAACCGCAAAAACGAAGCCAAAAGCAACCGAAAAAAATGCTGAAAAAAATTTGAAAAAATCCCTAAAAAAGGGGAAGGCAAAAAAGTAAAGACAAAAATTGTTGGAAGTGCTGGAAAATTATGCACACGTTGCTAACAAGGCACGTTTGGTGGATGGGGGCGGCGTCTGAAGTGCCCGGTCGCCCACACACGGGCGAAATAAAATAAAAGCCGCTCGACATTTTAGAGTAATTAAAAAAAAGACACAAACCCGGAGCCCCGAGTTCAAGATGCAGAAACCGGGAATTGGGGAATCTTTTTTTTGGGGGGGACTCAAAATATTTGAATGTAAATTTATGCAAGGCGGCGCCGTTTGCTGGCTCGTTTGGCAATTAAGCGAAATGCGGCAGCTGCGTGGTCCACGGGTTGTATGTGTGATTTTTTGCAATTTTCGGCACTGCTCTTAACCCCCGAAAGCAGCAGCAGCAACAAAGTGTGGGAGGGGCGGCCATGCCCACCTATCTGCCGGCCCATCGTTATGCATGTATAATTACGCGATTTTTACATAGCCCCACGTCGGCAAACAATAAAAATATATGGAGTGCGGTGAGGGAACTCGCGGCAAGATGACAACGAAATGCTCTTTTCAAGGAGGGAAGATTGACAGACTCGTTGGCTTCTAAAGTTGAACAGAAAAGGCTTTTGATTCGGCGGCTGTTCTCTTATCTTAAAAGGTCAGCAGGTCTCTTAAAATTTAGCTCCTTTCAGATTGATAAAATATTAGAATTGTTCTCTTTATAACTTGGAATATTTTTATATTAATTGATAAAATATTTCCCTTTCAACTTCTCGAAATTCTCTTCTCCAAATTTCCTCAACTTTCTCCTTCACTAAATAGCATTTATTTCAGCCAAAATCTTCTTCAGCCTAAATTTCTATCCAGATATCTTTATTCCCCTTCCCCTACATTCATGAACATCCCCAGCATCCTCACGCATAAGCTACTCTCATACGAAAAGTGTATTCGCGAAAAAATGCCCCGTTAAGTATGCTACGTTTAATTCACGAGCGGTCGGGCGGCAGACGGCGCGCCGCTTGTGTCAGTGTCAGAAAAAGGCGGGCGCTCAGCCTGCCGCGGCGGCGGCAAGCGAATGGCGGTGGGCCGCCCAAAGTGCAATTATCTCATGTATTGTCTCGCACATGTTGGGAAATATAAAAAAATTTACTTTTTTCCATTGGCCCCTCGACGTTTTTTGTTTCCTTTTTTCCTGCTGCTCGTTTTTCATGTGCATTTCAATGTACAGTTGCGTTTTTTTTTCTTTTTTTCGGTGCAGCCTTTTTGTTCAGCGTTTGCGCATTACCAACCCAAAAAAAACCACAACACGCACATATATAGAATATATAGATTACTATATGGCGGTAAATGGAAATCGCCTGTAAGGACAAAGCCACTCACCTGACTGACTTCAGATCGCCGCTAATCGATGAATTTGGTGATGGCTTGGAACTAAGATCTAACGGTGCATCGGCACTGGGACTCGGCGTGTCTTTGAGTGCTGGACTGATTGCGGCCACCGATACTTCTGAGGTAGTTGGCGTTACCGAGTTTATATGCTGCTGCTGCTGCTGCTGATGGTTCGCCAGCGAGTTGATCAAGTTGAAGTCTGCCAAAAAAATCACTTAAGTTACATAAACAAATTAAAAACTGATCTACTCACTTGTACGCAAATCCGAGAAGGATTGTATGGCAGCCAGTTGAGCGGCCATCGGATCCATGGATGTCATTTTGGCCGAATGTTGGGTCAGCAGTTTGTAAAGTTCAATTGAATTCGCCGCTGGCGGGGCGGCCGCTTTTTGGGCCGCCGTTGCTGCCCCCGCTGTTGTTGCTGTTGTTGTGCGTTTGGCCGCTCGCAATTTGGCCCTGCTGCTGCTGCTGTTGTTGTTGTAGTTGTAGAGCGATGCGCTCGAGTTGCTGTCACTGTCCAACTGCAATAAAAAAACGCCCACATTGATCTCAATTTGCTGGAGAAGAAGGGGGAAAAAAGAACTCACTTGATGGACTGACTGCTCGCTGCCAGCGGAGTGGAGGAGGCCAAGTCCGTTGTGGTTTTGGCCCACTGGAGGCGGTACGGTTTCGGCCACCAGTTCACCCGCGGCGTTTACAGTTAGCAGACGACCGTTAACACAGAAATTACACTTATCAGACGGCGTCCAATCGTTGGGTTCAGGCGGTGGTGATGGTGTCCGTGACGCTGCACTCGAATCGTCGTACGTTGCTTGCAGAATTTCTAAGCAAAAATATCAAAAAAATATTTAAATATAGGAGGAAATTTATTGCCTTCGAGAAGAGGTTGAGGGGAAGTCAGAAAGAGAGTGAAAGAATTGATATTATCCTGGGAAGAGTCATTGAAAAAATCGCTGAAAGACTGTTGATAAAAATGATCAACAATGGAATGGAAGTTTAACCGGAAGATTGTGTCAAAATGTCTCTGGAAAGACTCTAAAAAGAGCGATTGGAAGTGTTCTTAACTATTTTTAAAAGAGACATAAGATAAGTTTACCATAGATTTGCCTGAAGGTTGCAAAGAAACGTTGAAAAAGACGCTAGAAGACTTATAAAATGCCGCTGGGAACGACTTTGAAAGAGCGACTAGAAGAGTCCTAAACTCTTATTAAAAGAGGCATAAGATAAGTGTGGATTGGCTAGAGGAATTCAGTTTTAAAAGTGGAACAGAAGCCTGAAGAAAAGTTAGTCAGAGTTGGGGAAATAGAATTCAAAGAAATCGTTAAGGAAATTAATCAAACTTTCGCTTGAGAACTCCTCACAATGAGTCGGAAGAAGACGACAAGGAGTCGATCATAAAATCGTTGAAAGGTTCAATAAAACAGAAAGATAGAAAGGAAGAAATAATTCTATAACAAATCTCTATACAAAATTTCTTTAAAAATGCTGAAGATTTGCTTGAAAGAATCATGGAAAAGCCAACAAGAAAAGCTGAAAGATTCCTTGAAAGAATCAATTAAAAAATCTGGAAAAGCCTTTGATTTTCTTTTTCTTTTATTCCTGCCGAATCTAAAAGACTTTCTTGCTAAGAACTTCTGTAGATTTACTTACCAATTTGCCTTTGATAGTCCGTTGATAAGCCGTTGACTTGGTGGCCGTTGGCTTTGGTCTGCTCGTGGACTG